>VZRH01002850.1:1138715-1187267 GCA_013397555.1 Urocynchramus pylzowi | reverse complement strand
TTTTTTTTTTTTTTTTACAATAAAGCTGCAATGTCATCATTTTTGGTGTAAGGAACTGTAGTGATTAGAATAGGAGACTTACATGGTATAGATATAGAAGAAATTGTTTCTCATGGGGTAAATAATTAGCTGAATTAGTATAGGGGTTCTAATGATCTAAATATATTTTACAAGGGTTAAGGGTAATTGTTTTGCACTCCTGTGGTTCACAGATAAGTCTGTTGTAATGATGCTGCTAATAAAGTGTTTTAGGTGTCAGCCTTCACCATCATTGCAGAAAAGGCACTGAATGCTTCAATCTTCTCTGTCTCACGTTCCCCTGAAACAAAGTTTGTGCTAAAATTCAGTGAACTTAATTTAGACAGAACAACTCTATGCCCCATGCTTCAGTTCTTGAATAAGGATAGAAATTGTACGGATTTTCAGGTTAAAAAGCAAGACAAGAGAGTAATTTTTACATGTCACTGCTTGGACTAAAGGTTTGGTAGAATCATTTGTCAGAGACTTATTTTTTTATCAGCAAGATCTGCATGCATACACTGAAATCTCAATAATTCTAAGATTTACTGATAATTTGAGTTTACAGCATCCAGTGGCAGAGTTAGGCACTGAGCCCTTTGGGACTGAGCCATCTCTAAGGCAGGCAGCTGCAATATAGAGATGCTGGAATTAATCCTGAGATGTTGTCCTTGTGCCTCACACGTGTCACAGGGACCTCCTGACACTGGAGACCTGGATGACAGCTCTTAGAACAGGCATAATCCCAGTTCACAAAAGGCTATGTCCAGCAATGAAAAATTTGTCAGAAAAAATTAGGCTTTGTCCCAGGCACTGCTTTTAGTCAGCTTAATCAGCAGTATGTGATTCTGTGGCACTTCATTTGTTTTAAACCCAAATTAACCTCTGTTACAGAGCCTGTGCTTAGTTTCTGTAAATTAACAACAGGATGTGACTTTCTGGAGCTGAGGTTATGTTAAAAAAAGCACAGATGTGCAGAAAATAATAGCCAGCTAAATGGGAAGCTTGTTAATGCTTCTCTTGCAGTTATGTTCCTAATTACTTATTTTAAAGACAAAGTGAAGTTACATGTTTTCTGTTTGGTTGAAGCAGCTGTATATTGCTGCCTATTTTAATAGATTTTTCTTTCTCCTTTCCCTGCTGCTTCTTCACTTCCAAAATGACCCAGCCCACCCAAGCTAGCATTGTGCAGCAGGACAGCACTGTCCCCTCTCTGCAGTGACTGGGTGAAGGCAAAGCCAGGATCTTGCAGAGCAGGGAGTATTTTTTTAGTACAGTTCCTTCTCAGGGCTGTTTGCTCTAAGCCATCTGGCAAAAGAATCTTGCAAAAGAAGTTCTGCAGTTCACAGGGAGCTCCTAAACCTAAAGCTGACCTGCACAGGAGTGGGGTGAGGGTCTGGCTCAGCTGAAACACTGTGGAGAACAGTGCTGTGCTCCTCTGTCACTTGTCTCTGTGAGACAGTGTGGTGGCTCCTTGCTGTAAGAGTTATTCCAGGTGCTGACTTCCATTTTGAGATGATTCTTCCTGTTATGACCAATTTTTGTCATTCTTCTGCATACAGAGCTGTTCCTGCTCCTCCCAGCAGTAAGCTCAGTACACAGGCTGCTCTTAGAATTGATCCATCTGTTATTTGTCCCATGGATGTCAAGAGAAAGGTGTAGAAATGGGCAAGTACAAGTCTTGTGCAGCAGCTGTTTGGAGAAAACTGAGGTAGATTCTGGCAATATGTGTTAAAGAGTTTTCCCTCTGACCTTGTGAAGTAAGGTGGGGAAATGCATTTGAAAGTTAAAGACAGACTAGGAGAGAACAGAATAGAAATAGATTTATGGCAGTGTCAGTGGGTGAAGATGGAAGACTAAGGGCTGTTACAAGTGCTGCTCTCAAAGTGAAAGCTGCAAGGCAGAGCAAGTCCTGTGCTGGCCACCTCAGCATGTTAAAGCTGCCAGGACACAGCTCCTGGCAGCACCAGCTTGTAATCTGAAACCCAGAAGCATTGGAAAAGATCATTTACCCATCCTTGTGTGTTCTTCAGAGCTGGTTAAGCATGCAGGTACATAAATTAATCCATATGTTGATATTAAGACTTAATGAATTGGACTGTTTCTGTTTAATCTGTTACAGTGGTGTTTTCTTAATATGCTTGTATTGCAACTGGTTTCCAGCTCTGTGTGATGAACCTGTGGCTCCACAGTGAAACACAAACTAGTTTAGAGCACAGCAGTCACTCCTGAGCTATGCCTTGAAGTCACATTGTGAGCGTGCAGAACTCCATCAGCTGTAATTCCAAGGAAGGGTTGTGGTGATATTACTGACAGGATCATTGCCAGTGAGTAACAATCTTGAATGCAAAAAAGCCCCAAACCTTTGGTTTAAATTCATTATGAAATCTTTAAAGACTGAGCTCTTTACCTGTTTAAGTTGTCTCCTGAGATCATTCCAGTAAGTGGAAAAAATCCTGAGCCTGCTGTGGACCACTGGAATTTACCAGCATATGCATTTTAGGTAAATATTTGAGGAGCAGCTCTTCAGCCTGTGTGAAATGTCAGAGTATTAAAGGCAGCTTCCCTTATCTGTGTGTCTCTCAAGACTCTCTAATCTCTAGCTGTGAGAGGAAAAAAAAAGTTGGGAGGAAGGGAATGTGCTCAGGCTGTGCTTGCTTCCCACCTCTGTGAGGAACTTAGATGTGCCGCTAGTGGTGAGGTGGCAAATGCATTTGGGTTTCACTCTCTGTTATGCTCCCTTTGCACTGCAGTAAAGAACAGGGGTGGTAGAGAGCCAAGAACCTCCATGGTGCTATTGTTCATGAAATATTTTTGAACTCTGCTCTTTGCTTGAGGCACAGGACACTCTTGTTTCCCTCTTGATGAGCCTGGTCAGGGAGATGATGCAGAAGCTCATAGGCCCAGCTCTGCAAACCCCAGAGAGGTGCTCAGGAAGAGCAGAGGGTACAGAGGAGACCTTTTCACAGGAGGCAGATTTTAGCCAGAACACTCGAGGGAAAGGTAGCAGGGAGTGCATATTTGTCCATTTGGTTGAAGGAGAAATGAGAGGAAGGATGGAGACAGGGCAGTTTTACAATTGCCCTTTTGACTGAGATTTCTTTAGTGATTCAAGTCTCATCTCTGCTGTACTGACAGAATGGGATTAAAAGGAAGGTGGGTGGAGAGAGAGGAGGAAGGCATACTGAGTAGATTTTAAGCAGGCCAGCTTCAAAGTTTGGAAGAGCAAGCATCTTTAAGTACACATATGAAAGCATTGCACATTTAATTCATAGTCCTTATGGGTTGCATTTTTTTCTGCTGAGTTTTGCTACTGAAGTAAGAAGTTACACTTGAGTCATTTCATAGCATGTCAGTGGTAGCAAATAATGCACCGTGAGTCTTTATGTCATGTGTGTTATTGAAGGCTTCAGAGCAGTGGTGAAAAATTAAACACAAAAAGACGTCCAGAGCTCACTCAGTCACACCAAAGCTCCCCTGTAGTACAGCTGGTGAAGAGATGGTGCAAGGCTGTGCCAGTTTGTACCTTTCTGTGAACACTGGGGCTGTGCAGGAAAAGCAGGAACTCCTTGTGAGCCTCCATTCAGTGGCACCTGCCCTGAGCCCTGGAGGGGAATAGGATGGTGACAACTCACTCTGAGCAGAAACTGAGGGAATAAGGCTGCAGCTGGCTCCCTGCGGGCACCTGCTGAGTGTGGTTGGGACCCTTTTATGAGATTTTCATGATGTTGGTACAACTGAACCAGCGGGTGCTGAGATTTGTGGGATTTGTTACCCGTTACTCCCCAAAGGAGAATTGCAATCAGAACAAGTCAGGTGCTCCTGAAGAAATGTGGGGCTCCACTCCGAGAGCTGAGGCAAGATAAAAACCACGAGAGCTCAACAACTCTTCGGTGGGATGCCAAATCTGAAAGTGTAAGATGAGATCATTAGATTCAGACAGTGGTTTATGATCTAATAAAAACACTAATGTGCTTTGGTGCAGCAGAAGCAAAAGGCGTGGGACAGAGCCTACGTCTTGTGTGAAGCAGCACATAAAAGATGGGGTGAATTGTGCCATGTAGCAGATGAGGACTCCACAGAGGCAGTCAGGAGCTGTGGACTTTGCAAAGTGCACCTGGAAGGGCCAGGTAGATTTCCCTGCATGGAAGAGAGGAGATACAATGTGCTTGGCTAGCTAGTGACTTAATATTCGATGTATTTTTGTTCCTAATCATTCATTTGCTTCATGTCAATGTCAGTTTTGTCAGCTGCTGTAAAAATATTTTTAACTGGAGAGCCGGTCACCAGTGAGGCATTGCCTGTGCTTCTGATATTATAAACTGCTAGTATTAATAATCTTTGGCTGTTTTAACATCCTTTATATTGTAACATAGGCAGGGGAGGGGCATCATTCTGTATCCGAATAATTCCAGTAAAAAGCTTTAAGTACTTTAAAAGTATTCATTTAGTTACCTTTTTTTGATTGAGATTGAAATATCATTAAATCAAGATAATTAAATGGTTGTTTCCAAGCCCAAATTCAGGTCTGTTTGGCAGTGAATTAAAATGGATGTGGTTGTTTTGATCTAGGATTTTTTTTTATGTAACTATGGTCCAAGTACTGTCTCTTTCTGGCTGTATATTCCAAGGGAAATATACAAGGATGTATATTCCAAGAGGATGTTCAGAGTGGAAGATGCAGTGTAAGGGAACTTGAACAATGTTGCCCTCTCTCCTCACTCTGACTCTAATCCTGTGAATTGCTGAGACTGCTGAGGTTGAACTGGAGTCAGAGGAAGTGAGGATGCTTGGATAATTAACCTGTTTTCTGTGTTCATTAATGACAGATAAGCCAGTCAAGAATGAAGAAACCTTCTCTGTATTCTTTCCCTCTAGGAAAGAAAGTGGAAATAAAGCCCTAAGTTTATATGGAGAGGTTATAAGTAGAAACTGGGGAAAATTAATTACAAAGGATTTTATTTTACTCTAAACTTTTTCCTAAATGTCTTTTCTATTTAGTCTCTAAAAATTCTATGAATACAAAGTTTCTTAACCTACAAAATGTTTTGACAACATTTTTCATTCTTTCTTGTACTGTTTACAAACACTTTACAGCTTTCTTTTTTATCATCAGTGTGAAGGCTGACTTTTTTTTTTTTTTTCCAGGAAGGTAAGAGGAGAACATCTTCCTTCAAAGGCACAGTCTGTTTGCTATAAGGCAGAGAAATAAAATATCTGCAAGCTACCTCACTTCTTAATATTCATTCAGAAAGGCAGGACTGATATTTTAAGGCCAAGGGTGAACATTTGGAGAAACTTCAGTGGAGTAAAACTGCAAACACCTGATTGGAATTACTGCATGAACAGTTCTGTAGCAGAGTTTTCCGTCACATTCTCAGGGCAGAGGCAATGCCTTTATTTTTTGTAATATGCCTAGAACATTTCTGTTGTATGTTTGTAAGTGAGCTGGATCTTTAGTCTCCTGTGAAAGTCTCCTGACAGGGAAATTCCTAAAATCTTATTAACTAGGCTATGTAAACTTTTTCTTTCATTGCGTATCAGTCCCATAGAAGGGAAGATGACCAAGTCTTCTGTCCAGTGTGCTCTGTGATTGAATAGAGGAGAAGTGGGTTTCAAGGAAGCATGAAATTTAACTGGATTGTACTTCTGTGATATGACAAGCAACTTGGCAAGTCTGTTGCTTTGGGGTTTTTTACCTCCCTAGAAAAGTAAGATTGACACTTCTGTTGTTATCTGCATCTTAGGGAAATATTTCCATTTGTAGATGGTATCTGTGGCAGGTTTGGATCACAGGCACATTTTTTAGGGGTCATTGCTGAGGTCAATTGATGTATTTAGGCCATTTATATGCAAGCAGAATTTTCTTTGAGGACTATTTTATATATAAATTTTCTCTTTGCTTAATGCTAGTGCAATTTATGGTAATTGCCTCTATCCTTGCCCACTTTGCTGATATTTTTCCAGCAGACAAGTACTAGAACAGGACCCTGAAACCATGGCCTAGCTTTAAGAGCTGGTGTTTGGCTCTACTTGCTGCTCAAAACAGCATGTCAAGTCAAAGTCACAGGGAGAGTCTTCTGGATTAAATCATGGGGGGAGCTCTGCAGTCTGCCAGGGAGGATGTCTGATGGGTGCAGTGTGATCCTGATGTCTTTGCCGTGGTGTGATGTTATCCTGCCTGACGTTATCCTGTTAGGTACATGATGTGAAATGGCATAGTGTTGCATGTGATAAAACCATGTTGCATTAAAAGCTAGAACAGTCATGACAAAGCCAAACAGGCTAACAATAACTTCCTTGAAAGCCAACAAATATAATAACAGTTTTCTAATCTAACTATGGATCTTTCCATTCAGCTGAAGTTAATATAATTTCATGCAGGCTTAGCTTTTCACCGTTACATGTACCTTCACACCCACACACAGTTTATTTCTGGTTCTGCCTATGAATTCTTAATGTTTAAGGTTTAATAGGAAATGCACTGGCTGAGTCAATTAGTGCTGCAGATACTGCTACTTGTTTTAGCCCAACTGTAGCTGTTCTAAAAGAAAATGTCATAACCTTCACAGCTGTCTCCTGTATCCATCATGAATAAAACAGGATTGCAAGTTCATCTGGTTTGCCAACCTTCCTGTGTCTTAGCAAAACACACTTGAGTTTGCTATTGCTTCTTAAAAAAAATCAGAATTATTTTGCCATCCAGCCCTTGTCCAGGGTATTGCAGCTGTCAGCATGTCCAGACCCTGCCTTGGTCCATCACGAACTGAGAAGTTCTGAGTTATACTTGTATGAAATTATCACTGCCTTAGGGGAAGAAGAAGGTTGGCCTGTGCCTTTGGACTACAGGTGAATGTCCCAAGGATTTTCCTGTATGTAATCTGCCCCATTCTACCTATTTGCAGTTTTCAGGATGAACTTCTTAGGAACTGTTCCTTTATCCATTAATGCCACAAGCAGAGCACTTTTTTTTTTTTTTTTTTTTTTTTTTTTAATAATGTGTGTGTCTTACTGAGTTGTTTCTCAGTTTATCATTTGCAGGTGTCATGTAATTAAAGTTTAGTCTAGCCTAAGGATTTTTTAATGGTACTTTTCCCATTCAGACTATCTCAGGGTACTTCATTGGATTGGAGAATGATTATATAGGCAATTAACTTGGTCATTATGCTCTCAGCAATAGTTCACACACAGCTTTTTACATTATGACCCGAATTTTATAGATGAAACTAATGTTAGTCTAGACATCAGGGTCATTCACTCCTCTTTTCAAAGAAGCCCTGTGGGACATTTAAACTTGTACTTAGAGGCCAACAGAGGGTCTGGCTTTATGATTGCTATTAACAGAGAACAGCAGCTGGACTTGCCTAGCCATTAAATACTGCAGTGCCAACAGCTGGTTATAAAAACACATCCTGATCCCCTCTAAAGCCCACGACCTGCTCCCCCAAAAGGAAGAAAGTCAATCAGTGAGCAGGACTGCAATGGTTGTGTCTGAGTTTGTAATTGCTTGGAATTGTGCTGTTGGCTCTCTTGGATAGCATTATAGCTCCAGATGTCCTG
The DNA here is from genome assembly GCA_013397555.1 of Urocynchramus pylzowi. Classification (NCBI taxonomy): domain Eukaryota; kingdom Metazoa; phylum Chordata; class Aves; order Passeriformes; family Fringillidae; genus Urocynchramus; species Urocynchramus pylzowi. The sequence continues at coordinate 1,179,689 of VZRH01002850.1, read as the reverse complement.
GAAGTCCTTTGCTGTTCTTTGATGATGAGTATTCATCTGTGATACTGTGACTTTTAGGCCCAGCATTTTGGCCAATATATTATACCCATCAGTCACACATGGTAGATAATGCAGCATTCCCATAAAAAACCTTCTATGAGAGACTCTCTCAGTGAAAGACAGTCTTGAATTATATGTGAGGAGCTTGTTTGTGTGGTTGACTTGTGTTTAGAGCATGGCACAACCATGAGATGTCCTTTTCAGTCCTAGAGTTCAGAGTAAGGACTCCAATGTGCCAGATCCTGCTTGCTCTGAGAGTAGGCTGCTGATGTCCTGACTGACAGATCATGCTACTTACTGTAGGAACAGAACTGCTCTGTGGCCACGTGGGCTTAAGGCACTTTATTTGGGGTAAGGGAGAGGCTAATGAGGTCTGTACACTTGTGTGACCCTCAGTGAGGCAGGGAACAGCACCAGCAGGACATCACTCCCAGTCAAAATTGGTAAAACTCTTCCACATGTTAGAGATATCCTTTGCTCATCTTCTCCGTGGCAGTGAAGGAAGCACCAAAGGAGAGGGACAAAATAAGAATTTTCTGAAGAGAAGGACACACCTGGGAGGAGTGTAGGTTCCTGCTCGTTGGTGAGGATGGGAAAAGAAATCAGTTGTGAAATGGGTTTCAAGAGCAAACAGCTCTAGAGCAGAAAAAAAGGTCAAATCCAAAAAGAGTGGATTTCTGTCCAAGAAGGAGTAGGCTCCAGTTTTCTGAAAGCAGGTAGAGATGGAGAGAGAACAAACAGCATCTTCTCAGCAGTGGACAATTTCCTTCATTTTTTAGGGAAGGGATGTAAAAGTCATTGTAGCTGTGCAAGTTAGAAGGGAATTTACAGCTGTTGTAAACACCCACTGGGCCTAGCTAAGATGATTTTCTACTGCATGTCTATAAACAGTGTGAAGACTTGATAGTATTTCTGGCTGTGCCTTTGCAGCAGCAGGAACCACAGGACAGAATATATCTGCCATGATTTGTGGCTTGTCAAAAAACATTGATTTCCCTGCAGTTCATATACAATTTCATGGCATTCATTCATGCTTTGTGGCAACTCCTCTGTTTTGTGCCTTGTCTCAGAGGCACCTAGGAAATTTTTTTTTTTTTTTTGTATTCCCATGTAAATGAACCAGTTCTTCAAAATGCAGCTCATTGACACAGTCCCTTCCAAACAGAGTGCAGACTGGGTTTGTCAATTGGAAGGTGATTGTTTTTGTGGTCTCTGTGATCTGGCTATAAATTGCTGGAAAGTTGGAAGTGCCTGATGAAAACCAATATAGTTTAGAAGAGCTGGCATGCAAGAAGTGCTTTCATGAGACAGGATTTTTTGACAGCAGCATCAGGCAGTGAGATTTCTCTGACTGCGTGGATCTGGTACATGTCTGAGAATTACCAGTGAGGCAGCTCTTGGTGAGGCTGTGTGTGTCACCAGGTGCACTAACACATGAATGGAACATTCTTTAAACTGCAGCAACCCTCAAAAGGGGAAAAAAACCAACCCACAACCCTCTGGCTTGTAGTTGATATTCTCACAGATGAAAGGGGATTTGTTTTCAAATCCTGTCTGCAGGATGCAGCTAGCAATGTCCAGCTAGCACTAGCTCATTTTAGTGTCTGGAAATTTTCTTGATAATTTTTTTTCAGACATTTTCTTATGTTAAAATATTCTGTCAGGGACTTCTCTTGCCTCATGATTTTTGAAGTGATGTTATCCCCATGCTTGTTTTTAATAGCCATTTGGCACCTGACAGCACATGTTTTCTTATATATTATCTTCCATTCTCTATGCACTAGGGTTTGTTTATTTTGTTGCTATTTATAGGAGGGTCTCCCACAAGGCTGTGGGCACTGGTAATGGTTTTTAGAGAACAGAAATATCCTTGGAGAAATTTCATAAATGGAAAATAACCCAGATGATAAACAGATGCAATGAGAGAGCATATATTATAACCTGGCTTTTCATGCCTACATCACTCAGAGGAACCTGTCAGTCCACAGCTGAGCTATTATGGATCTGTCTCAAGGAATATATGCTTTATCCTCCAAATATGATTATTTCCCCTGCCAAAAGAAAATGCCAGTAGACCTACATTTCTTAGGAAATCTAAGTAATTTTAATAGGGAAAACATGGAAATTTCTGTAATTTACATGCAATCATCATTGTTTTAAGTGCTTTCCATAAAGGACCTCATAATCTATAATGCTTTAAAAGGCAATAGAGGAGGAATTAATGTTTGCTGGGAAGAGATGAAGCCAGTCATAAAGACTCCTTTTAAAAATGTTGTAGATATTGTATGTGAGAAATAGTTATAATCATTGATGAAAAATAGTACACTGAAATGCTGTTGTGATCCCAGCATCATAATAACAATTTTGTGCATAGCCTGTCCTAAAACACTGGCAGTATTTGAATTCAAGACCAATTTCTCACCTGGCCCCAGGTGACAGAAGTCAGCCCTCTTCAGTTATGCTGGCAGTGTGCTGGAAGGTTTAGCAAAGCAAATGCCTCTTTCATTTAGGCTCAGCTTTCAAAACTTTTGTCATGTACCTTTCCATAAAGAGAACAAGCAGACAAAGAGCTTCAAGGAGCTTTTGCTCCTTCCCAACTTTTTCCTATGGCTGGTTCACAGGGACCCCACAGCCAGAAGTGCTGGGACATGTTTTTGTACTCAGAACAGAGATTTTTTTTTTTTTTTTGTGCTGCCTTCCCAGAACACAGCTGTCCTCTATGTAGCATTTAAATTCTTAATCTGCCCAGCCTGTGTTTGTGTGAGCAGACAATGTGCTTGCAGAGCAAATGAAGGAGGGCTGGACAGACATCTGCTTGACTTTTAATAATTGCTTACATTTCCAGATATGCTAGTTCTAAAGTAGCCAACCTGTACCCAAATCTCAAACTAGGCATTCAGAAGCCTAATTATAGAGTAAAGCAAAACATTTAGATTAGGAACAGAAGCCTAGGCACCTAATTTTGGGTGTGTTTCTTGTCTTGCTTTAAGAGGGCAATGGAGCTGGGTGAGTCACTGTAGCCTTCAGTTCAGGTGTTGGAGCATTATCTCTGGGCACAACCTTCTTTCTTTCCAAGCCAAACAAAATGCTAATGGCAACTCACTGGTAACAATGGACCAGTCTATGTTTTAGGTAGGTCTTTTCTATCATAAAGCTCTAGCCTACAGCTTTTCTATGTTAAAGATAGCTCAAGAACACAGGATGTAATCTTTCATCTGGAATAAATGGAACTTTGTCCAAATGAATTCACAAGTGTGATGTATAACAGCTTCCTCAGCTCTTCAGCACTTTTCTGTCCTGTCCTGTCAGTATTCAGACAGAGAGACAAAATTATTTTAGCTGCAGGTTGCATCTCCATTCAGCTGTATGCATTAGACAGTTGTTTATTCAAGTTATCACTGTGAATTTGCCCAGGCTATTATGTAAGCATGAAAATGTGGACTGGTGCTTGTAAACAGTTTCAAAACTTAGGGTACCTTGTATTTATGCTGGGGTAAAGCATGAACAATAAGCTGTCTCTTCCCAAGATGAGGCAGTGGGTTTTTTTTAATTCCAAACATGGGGGCCAGCATGAAACAAACCACAACTTTTGTACACTAGATCAAATTTTTCTGTTTCATTGGTGCTGACTGAGATCAAATGCCATGATATTGGTGGGAACTTTTTTGGATAAGACACACACAGTTTTCATGACCAATATCTGTCAGAAAACTCCTGATCAAAGCTTAGTAGGAGTTGTGATTGGGCATGTATCTGTGGATATAGATATGTGTATTAGGCAGACTACTAATTGCAGTTAATAATCATCTCCAGCAAGTTCCTCATGCAGAAGGACACCTAATAAGGGGCAAATGATCAACAGTCCCCCACTCTCAAACAGATTTATGTTGTTTCTGATTTTTATCATGTGAATTACTATAGTAAATGTTTTTTATTTTTTTCCCACCACCTGAAACACAATTTTAACTTCAAAGGAAATAGGATTTCCCTGACCATGGATCAGTGGTCAGTCCAGAAGGCACTTTACAACATCGCATGCACCCACATTTTTACTAAACAGAATAATTACAGCCTAAAATCTGCAGCTTTTCTGGAACTGGGAATGGGATTAAATCCTGTTAATTAAAAGAGAAGTCTGGGATAACTGACAATTTAGAAGTTATTTGTATGGTTTTTTAATGCTGTTTGCATGCTCAGTGTATGCTGTCAATAATAACAGTCAACAGAGAGGACCAAATGTGCTGATAAAAACTGGTGAAGCTCTGTTGAAGTCAGTCCCAATCTGTCCATTTGCAGAGTGTTTCATTTCTTTGGACTCACTAAAGGAGATTTTTCCCTTTTGTATGCATGATCAGAATGTTGAAAAAAAACATAAAGAAGATGAACAAAAGATTTGATCCAAAACAAGTAAGGAATGAGGGTTGATTTCTTAAAACACAAATATTTCCTCTGGTCTGTAAAGCAAGAAGGATTCCAAATATTCTTGGATTTTCTGCCTCTCCCAATCTCGTTAGAAAATTCTGGTGCATTTTTATGACAACAGAGCTCTGATGTTGCCAATGCTGCAGAGTCTTGTGATGAATGGTCCCTGTCACTTTACCTAGCAGTTTTTTCAGCAATATTTAGCTAAGTCTTGTAGAAGTAACTTTAAAGGATTATTTGGGGTTCAAGGTGACATTCTGCTTTGACAGTGCCTTTTTCCTGCTTGTAGTTAGTTTGACTGGTTGGGAGTGTTAGGGGCAAGGTGTAAAAGCTAATTCACCCTGCTCTCTGCCTCTCGTTCATCAGAGGGAGCACTGGCTTCCTGGACCTTTCTCTTTCCCTGTTTTCCTGGATTCACCACTTTGAGTGAACTTTAAACATTTGTTTTCACACATCTCCATCACAGCAGAGCTTGGGAACTTTGCCTTGCTGCATACTTGAATGCCATGTGGGAAGTGGTAACATCCTTCCCTGTTATGGTGCTTGTGCTGCAAACAAGTCCTGTGTTCTGGAGAACCATGGAGATGTGGTTGTTTCTAAGCAGCTTTTCCACATTGCTCCTCAGTTTCTTTCTCTTCTGTCTCCCTTCTCTAGAGGCTCCTTTTCAAGCCTGTGCAGAGAGCCTGAACAACAGCACTGGCCTATTAGAACCTGCTTATTCTGCTTATCAGAGGATTCACATTTGGCTGTGGCCTCTAGCCAGACAGGCACAGAGTTCATGTTCTCTTTCAAAATCTGCTGGGTGGCTTGGTGGAAACACAATTTTGTCAGTGGTAAAACATATTCTCACAGAAGCCAGGGCTTGTTCTCTGTATTGATTTTTTTTTTCCCCAATTTGGAAGTCTTCTAATGAAAAGAAGAACAAGATTCTACTTTTCTGCTTATTGTTTCTACTATCCTCCTGGTGCCACACACAATGTCCTTCTCCCTAATATAATTAGCTTAAATAGTGCAGTTTAATCTATAAAGATACTTTCCAGCAAGCTAGGTGTCTTGTCACACACAAAAATAAAATAAAAAACAGAGAAAACCCTCTCCAGTCCGACTGGGAATTTATGTATCAACCACATTGTTTGTTTAGTGGTGGATATTTGGCTAATTGAAATCTCTGTCACAATGAAGAGTTATCCTTAGCTGGGCTATGTTAGAGAGCCCAGGAAGCCTGAGGCAGGGTCAAATGTGAGCACAATAAATGGAAAGTTCTGATGGCTAACAGAAACCCTTGCTTCTTCATCCAAAATGCTCACATGATTTTTATTCTCTTCTTAATAAGCATCATGGTTATTTTTGTGGAATCAAAATTGTTTCTTCAGTGTCTTGGAACCCCTCAGGTCTTTTTTTTGTTGATCTGGACTGACTTGGCAAAGTACCAAATTTGGCTTCACATTTTTTTTTCTCCTTTGGGGTTCATTCATCACTGAAAACTGCAACTACTGAAAGGCTGTGTAGGGAGATAAAGGGGTAGGTGGGGGCAAATCATCTTCTCTTGCAAATCCTCTGTGGTGGCTGTGTGGCAAACCTCTCTTCCTAATGCTTTCTAGGAAATTCCTGGTGCTCTCTAAGGGAATGCTAAACCTCTTGCTTTGAGTTCCTCCACACTGAGTGAGAGAACTTGATACCCTAGAGAAAAGCATGTTCTCCTTCCTGCTGCTCTTATTTGGGATCTAATGTAGGTTCCTCTTGTTAATGGTGAGCCTAAACCTAATCTCTGCATTTCTTGGAGCCTTGAAAAGCTTTTATGCTTCCTCAATTTTCTTATATGCAGTGATTGACAGCTGAAAACTGATTAATTCTTATGGAACTCTTGTTTACACGGAAGGATTCACCAGCATAATTTTTATGAAGGACTTACTAAATGATTAAAAGGCTTTTTAAGAAGTGATTAGTCAAATGTCATAGGTTTTCCAATGCATCAATACCATGATTCTCATCAGGAGCCTTGCTTTTAGTGTTCTGTGTTTCTCCTGGAGGAATCAGCCTCTCCTGTTGGGCGTAGCACCATGCTCAGAGGAGCTCAGGTGGAAAAGGCACATGCCAAGAGCTTTGTGGCTGACTTAGGCTTCTCCACTCCTGGCCTGTTTTGAAATAAACATTTCTATCATCCTAACAGAAAAATCAGTGATTTTTCTCTTGTGTTGGAATTTAAGCTGAGTTCCTGGCTCAATATTTTTATGGTATTGAAGCTGGACAGCTTAACACATCCAAACAGAATAAATTGGAAATTGTATGGAAGAGTTTGCTTGTGTATTTTCATTCTGGTTTGAAACCCAAACACATTTCAAAATGTTAGAATTTTCTGGGGAGCTGAAGGTCTGAGTTTTGATTAGTTCTGATGCAGAGAGCATCTGTGGCTTGGTGTGTTCTGTGGGTGCTGCAGGATTATCCCTGTAACTCTGTACCCCAGTTGGAACATTGATAGCTCTGCTCAATGCTCAGGCAGCTTCTGTATTGCAAATGCAGTCAGGCTGTTTTCAGCTGAAATAATCACATACAGAAGTTCATCATCATTTTTAATAAAGAGAATGGAAGTTTGAGAAGCTAAAAAATAATTAATTTACAGTTTCCCTCAGAAGCTTTTCAGTATCTACAAAGGACATAGGAAAGAAAATACTCTACTCATTTTAATGAGGTTACAGATTCTCCTGAGCATCTGGGGTTAAACTTGCAAAAAGAAACTTAAATTGTGATTTTTTTTTTTTCTTTTATTATTTTTTCCGGAGAAAAAGCATCTTGCAATAGTCTGTGCTCTATGCTCTATTCTATGTATAAAAAATGAGCAAATGGGCAGTAAATAATCAAAAAATGTTGATCTCTGGACTGATGTTTTGGCCTTCATGCTAGTGTGTGCTTTTTTTTTGCCTGAGATGGGCAGGCTCACTGACACAGGCACTGTGGGCCAGAGACATGGAGAGAAAACAAACACCCTGGAAGTGGATGTGTCTTTCATCCCTGTGCTGACACTCTGGGTTGCACACTAGCATTTCCCATGCATGCTCCAGCACTGCACTGATGTCATCTCCTGCCTTTCTCAGAATCACTGCTGTTCAGCTGGAAAACTGCAGCTGGTCACCATGGGGGCTGCTGGCCTGCTGCAACCCATCCTTTCCTCTTTGCTGTGTTAGACACTGGTCAAAGAGCTTATCATTCATTGCAGAAGGGAGGTGTCCCCAGCGTGGTCTCTCAAGGGCTCTGCTCCCTCTGTGTGTGTGGTGCTAAATGCCATCAGATCCAAAGACACCAGGCACTCACCTTGCTGCTTGCTTTGTGCTGGACAGACAGAGGGAAGGTCAGCCCTGTCCAATGCACAGCCCGTGGTGAAAGGTCAGGAGCTGCACAGGAAACCTTCTCCCTCATTCCTCAGGATCCCAGAAATAAGGGACATGGTCCTTTTGAAAGGGGAGGAGATTCACAAGATTGCAGTCACACAAAAAAAAAAAAAAAAAAAAAAAAAGGAACTATGTTTTAATAACTAGGGTTACCAAATTTTAGTTTGGTTTGTTTTAGCTTAGTTTGGTGACTGTGTGTCACCATTCTGGGCCTGAGATGTAATCAGTAGCAGGGACCTGCAAGGCTGAACAAAGCAGCTCATTTAGAAGCTCTGCACTGTGCTGTGAATCAAAAACATGCTCAGCTGCCTGTTTGCTCTGGATCCTGACTGGCTTGCTTATAATACCAGAATCATAAGCCTGTTTTGTTTTGATTCTGCAGAGGGTGGAAAAAGAGAGACAACAGGACGAGGCAGGACCTGTTTGTTATTTATGACCATATGTCATTGTACTAGCTATGCAGAAACCAGGACAGTGACTTTACAAGGAAACTCGCTGAAAAGATTTGAAAAGGATTTAATTAATTCCTCCCTCCCTCTATTTTATCTCTGTCTGGAAAGAGCTAGCCTGTGTGGCTTTTATATGGCTCTGTGCAGGATCAGGTGCCAAACTGAGGTAATTAAAATTGGGAGTGAGGAGGATGTGGTAAGACAAAAAGCCATTTTTCTTGGCACGCACCTCTGTTACAGTATTATAAAAATAATTTGCTCACAATTTTTTCCAATTTTTCAAAGCTTCAAAATCCCCTTTCTACCCACCTCCTCACAAAGGGAGAAGAAAAAAAAAAAGGCAAAATTTCACACAATAATTATCTTCTTCAAACTTGCACATCATTTCAGAGCTTGTTCTCATTACAGCCAGTTTGAAGATGATATGGCTTCAATAATGTGTAAATGTAGAGATTCTGAAGGGGCAGTGTTGCTTTTCTAAGTTGTTCATATCTGTAACTGCCACACCCCTGCTGTGCAGGATGTTCCAAAGAAAACTGTCACTGAAAAGGTGCTAAGCTCAATTAGTGGTGTTCCATAATCAATACAAAGTAAGTGAGGAGAATTTGTATGGCAAGAATTCGAGAGAAACAAAGATTTTTTTCCTGAAGAAAAATTCAGGCTGAAATGATACAGGATAAATCAAACAATTGCAGAAGCACTTACCTCCACAATTTCTCACAAAATGGCTATAATACATTTTATTTTTGGTGCTGTCTGTGGGCAGTCGAAACAATAGTTACCATCATTGATCTTGAAGGGAGAAGGAAAAAAAAGCCTATATATAAGAAAAGCATTAATAGTATACAAACATATCCTTTATACTATATCCCAGTATAGCCAGCTTTGCTATGCTTTATCTGTGAGAACCACTCCAAACTCTGAATGTCAGTCTGACTAAAAGCCCTTTGTTACACAATATAACTGAAGAAAGCCAGATCAAGCTATTCTATGAAGAATTTCTTATTCTCAGAAGTAAAAGTCTGCTGAGTATGTGGAAGGGTAGAAACAGCAGTTTGATCTGCTAGCCCACTAATTTCCAGTCCACAATATGGGGATTTTAATGTAATAGCATTTTAGGTAGGCAGGGGATTTGTCCTCCACATGCAGGGTGGCTGCTATTTGCACAGTTCATGCAAAACTCCACATTTATTTAAAGGAAGAAGGATGTCCTGGTTGCATAGAGAGGGTAAGTCCAGACATTGCTGAGGTGAAAGCACCAGCACAATTACCCCCAAATATTTTTGTCATGTTCTGCCCCTAAAACCATTTCCCTAAAAAATGGTTTACAAGGAGGGTTCTTCAGATGCTGAATAGATTGTAATATTTAAATTCACATTCATATGAAATTTGTCACAGCTTTGACACCATAATGAGCTATTCAGAAAGCACAATCAAGCCATGTTTACAGTGTTTTTATTGGCATTCTGCTGTGAGTTACAAGGTGCTTGACAGCTTTCCTCTCCTCCAAGTTGTCCTTTTTCCTGTTTAATAAACACTGATTTGTGTCTCCAGCCAGCAGAGCTTAGTGTACCCTCGCAGCGACTGTGACAGCATCATTTTGCTTTATCTTGATGAGAAAGTGTCCTTTGCAGGCAATCCTGGGAATGCTCATGAAGACAGATGGGGCACAAAGGGTGCAGAGGTGGAGGGCAGAACTCCTGTGTGCTCAGCCCCTTGCACCCTCCAGAACTACTCTAGGCTTCGCTGCTTTTGAAGGGCAAGTGCTATAATTCAATGTATTAAGCATATAAGTGGCTTTGCAGGATTAAAGTAGTTGTTTAGCCATGTAGCAGGAGAGCCAAAATGCCAGCCTGCCTTCCTCCTGGAGATGAATGTGTATCTGTAGAAGCTGTTGTTGGAAGAATGTTGAGGTCCTCACTGAGTCGGTATGGGTGAAGGTTTTCTAGTCGGATTCTAGAGAAACAGAAAATATGTCTGGAGGCTACTGTAAATGGGCCTTCTTGGTCTCTGGCGAGAAATGACAGCTCCAAGGAGATTTGGATGGGAATAAAGTTGTGATAGAGGTATTAAAATATCCTTAGAGGCAAATCCCCACTCATGTATTTAATGGTTTTTGTCAACTGAACTCGCTGTGTGTGTGCCAGCAGCTTCCCTCCACCTCATCTTAACAGGTATCTCAAGACTTTGACCCATTCTGGCACAAAGTCAAAGGCAAGGGAAAAAGTAATAAATGGCCTGAAAAAAGTGTGTTTTCAGAAGATATTTGCAATGAAGTTGTGCTTACTTTTCCTTATTTACGCACTGGCTGATTTCTTTAAATGGAAGGTTTAGCTTTGTAGCCAGGGATGCATGTGTGCCTTTTCATCGGATGTCTCACCCTGTCTGCTTGTCTCAAAGGTGTGGGCTACCTTGGACTGGTGCCTAAAATGAATCCAGTGTAGCAGGAAGAGTGAACCACCATAGATGTGTTGGTCACAAGCAGGTATTGCTGCTGGGAACACCCACATCCTCTTCACAATGTACATTATTGCTGGCATGAGCACAAGGCTGCCCCCAGAGCTTGTCTGTTTTTCTCTGCCCAAGCAGACAGTGGGAGTGCTGGGGTGCCAGAGAGCTTGCTAAGCCAAAGAGCCTAGATTTACATTGGTGTAAGAAGAGTTTCTCAAATGAAGATCTAAAAAGAGTGAAAACAAAAACAGACTCAAAACCCTACAAGCCATTAAGCATACTAGGAGAGCAGTTCATTGAGGAACAGCTCACCCAGCAAACACGTGTGCTGAGTGCCTTTGGCAGTAAATGAGAGAGAAGTTGCTTCCCTTCATGCTACACCCCTCTCCCCTCTGCCTTACTTTTTGGAGCACAGGACCTGTGAAAAATGCCATTGGTTTAGCAAGACATAGCTCTGATCCACAGCAAATGAAAAAACTCAGCATATTCTCCATCATGTGTGATAGAGCTGGATGGAATACATGGGGTGATGCACTCTTGCTTTCTCTGCCTCCTAAATCTACCAATCTGAGCATTCATTTTGAGATAAGCCAGTGATTTATACAGAAACCTAAACACATGGGAACATGCTGTCCTGTGGAGTGACAGGCAGGCGATGAAATCCCCAGAATATGCCTTTGCAGAGAATGGTTCCTTGGTGCAATCTGACAACTTCATCAAACAGCAATTTGAAATATCTCCAGAGGAGATGCTGTCCTTTGACTCCTCTACATGGGCAAAGAAATAAAAAAAAAGCTTTATTTGCTTTCTGTGGTGACACCTTGCTAGTTGTAAATGCGAATTTTCCAAAGTCTGTAATTCACAGCCTTAAAAGCATTCTCCCTGTGTTGTGTTGTCAGCTCTAGATAGGGAGGTGTGACATGCCAGGAAGGCTGACTGTCAAATGGTGGTCAAAAGACTTGTGGGTGAGAAATAGCTTTAAAGAGACCCAGACAAGGCCAGGGGTCAGTCAGTTTCAGTCTTGAGTTGTCATTACTTGGTGTACTCTACGCAGTTACTGTGTCCATCACCTGCAGTGACTGTTTCCTTTTTACTGAGAATTATTTTCATAGAAGTTTCTGAATATGCAGCATTAGTTTCAGAGTCTCTTTTTTTTTTTTTTTTTTCAAAGAAACCTTCTGCAATCCAGACCTTTGGGGATTCTCTTCTAAGCTTAGCTGAAAAGGAAGACACTGCTTTCTTGAATTGTTGAAAATACTGGCATGTTTTGGACTGTCAAGCAACTGAAACAGCCTCTGCTCTGGGCTGTGTCTCTGCTGGGTGTCACTGGTGCTGCAGAAAGCACTGCTGAGTGGGACATGTACCTGCTCTGTCACACTGCAGGCCACTGTCCAGCACATCAGCAGCTCCACCTTTGGGGTCTAAATGGACCTATTGTGTTCTGTTCAGCTGAGAGGAACAACTGCTGCTGCCACTTAGTCAAATATTCTGGGATGCATTTAACAATGAGGTTTGCCCAGCATCTCAAGTCTCCATTGTCCAGCCATCAATGAGTCAAAAATGCTGCAAGACTTCCTTTAGTGCCACACCGTGTAGTGATCAGTATGTGAGGAATGTTATTTATTATTTGAATGTACAGCTCATAGCTCAGGTTGCTTTGTGCTCGCTAGACACTGAAAGCAAGTTTCAGGAGATAAGAGGCACTGGGGCCTCACAGAGTTTGTGAAATCCTGCCATAATTCAAAGTTACAGCATGGCTGATTCCCATTTATCCAGGCTCACAGGTTTCTCTTCTTTTTATCTTATTGTTCACAGGGGTGCAGAACTGTTCATTTGAGAAACAATTTGAACTTGACATTTGGCAAGACTTCCTGAAATAGACTTAAACATTTCATCCTGTATTGCTATCTTTCTGGATTCTCGTTTCCTTATTTTGTTTGGCAGTAGTTCTTTTTTTTTTTTTTTAGGGCAGAAATGACTCACCTAGCTGCTTCTTCAAGGTAAATATGAATTAAAACCATATTTTTCAGGTATGCATAAATGCTTATTATATTTGTCCAGAAAGAAACAGTCTAAACATAGTGACAGATGCACTTTGTGTGGTCCTTCCAACCCAAACCACTCTAGGATGCTACTAATGGCTTATGCAGTTATAAACAGCATTTTGCTTGATTAATAATCAAGATTTGTGGAGATCACTAACCTTTTCCCTGTTTGGAGAGACAGCAGATATTTTTGCAAGCAGAACATACACGTGGATAAAGCTTTGCCTTCTTTTCAGAAACAACAGAAGCGCTTTGGCTAATATCAAAAGCGACAATAATATTAAATTAAAACAACAAATAAGGCCAAGAGAGATGCCAGGAGCATCATTCCAGGTAGTAAATTTCTAGCTAAGCCCAAATGCAGACACCTCAAGATGCTGTGGTACTAGAGAGCACCAGAAAAGGCCTACTTGTGTAGGAAGGATTTTGCCATTCCCCTGTCCTCTCTCCTGCACCTCTGCCTCTGCTCCTGTCAGATGCATCCGAGCTGCAGATTCACAAACTGGTGAGCTTCAGGGGTCAAGGGATTTTTTTAGACTCTTTGGGATTATATAGTATTAATAATCCAGTTTGTTGTTTCAGTCCAGTGAACCAGTGACCTTGAGAAGGAAAGGAGTGCTTAAAAAAATGAAGCAGCCCTCCCCCCCGCCAAAAAAAAATCCAACCAAAACAAAAACCTCCAAGGCATTGGCATCTTTAGTACATTAGTAATATTTTATAACATCTGAACCATTAAGAATACAGTTTGGGAGTTTCAAACAACATAGAAAGGTGGAATACTTACCAGTAAATTGCTTGGCTTTTGACCACTAAAATTCAGATTGTTAAGGATAAAGATAAATTTAAAACAGGATCTTGGTTTAAAGGAACCTGTCAAGATACTTTCCCATCATCTGTAAAACATCTCCCCTCAGGCTATTCATTATATAACAATACCCTAAGGATCTTGAAATTCAAATCTGTTGTGACTTTGTGGGGTTTTTTTGTGTTGTTTTTTTTTTCTTTTTAATTTTTAATTTTTTAAATGGTTACTTATCTCTGTTAAATGTAGTCAATTTGTTTATTGTAGGGTAATACAGAAATCATCACTCTTGTCTTAGTGTGATATATGATAAAGGAATTCTTAAGAATAAGTTTGAAAGGAAAACCAGAAGAAATAAAGAATGTGAAATCCTGTGTAAGAATGATGGAGAATTGGAAAAATTACATATTTTACATACATTTATATAGTATCTATATTATATTATATACATTTTGACTTTTTTTGAGTATGCAAGCACATAAGTGAATTAATCTAAATATTCCTTTCTGCTAATGCTGAAATTAATCCAACACGTGCTGCCAGTATGCATTGTGTGAACTTGTACAGTTTTCTGTGCTCACATGAAGTAATCCACCTAATAGAACCTGAGAAAGCTGGAGCAAAATGTCCTCTTTTGTCTTTGAAATTTCTCTGTTAGCTTCACTGAAATTGGCAGGCCCCCTCCCAAACTCCTTTGCTGCAGTCAGAACGTATTACCTGTCAGGGGAAAAAAGAATCAAGCTGACTAATTCTGAATGCAGTTTCAAGGATGCCATATGAAAAAGCTGATTTAACTTAGACATTATCAACAATACATAGAAGGGTGTGGTGTCATTTTCAAAGTAACTGCTTCTCTTTGTTTTTGTGCATGCCTAGTTATCTGAGGTTCAGAAACACACATATTATTTTGAAATCTTGCCCAGTGCATGCAGATATTTATATCTGAAATGGTAGAAGAGCTTTATTTTGATTGGTGGCAAGAAGGAAGCTCAGGCTGGATCAGGCTTGCACCTCTGTCAGACAAAGGGTGTAGGAGATTTAAGGGCAAGTGCATTGACTTGTTTGACTGAAAGATAGAAAACAGAAGAAGCATTAGTTTTAAAATTATGTTTGGAGTGCTTGTAAGGTGGTATTTCCATCTTACAGTGACTCCTGAAATGAATAGGCACAACTAAATTTTAGTACATAATCATTCTGCCTTTCACACATACAGTGATTTATTCAGTTTCTTAACTCACTTTATCACTTCACTTCTTAAAATACTGAACCCAAATCAGATGTGGTGGTCTCTTCCCAGTGTCACCAATGTTTAGCTTAAACATCAGCAAAAGCAGTCAGCACTGGTCCCTGTTAGACTTTGCAAGTGATGCTGAGGGAACAGGGCAGGAAGAGCCATAACCCGTGGGAGCAGCTCTGGCTCGCCTGGGTTTGTCACAGAGGAACCCTGGGCAGGAGTGCAGTCCTGTACCTGCACAGGTCCAGCAGCTTGCACAAACTTCTTGCACAGTATCACTCTGAAAAACCGCCTTAATTTTTTAATAAGTCTCCTCCAAAAAGTCACTGAGCTGTAGCAGTCTTTGGATGGGCATTTTTTTATGTACAAAGTAGAAATTATAGTAACCACACTTTTTAAGAAGAAACCATGCCCTTCATTAGCTTACATTAGAACCATCTTGCTAGCTCAAAAATTTTATTTTAGCAACAAGGTGGGGGGTTGAGTTATTTCTGCATTTTTATTGGTGCCCATAATTATTTTTCCCTGGTTTTGCTCATTTTTCCACCACTGGCCACAGCATGCTCGTTGTTGCCTGCAAGTCAGTTTGCAAATGAGACAGCTGTTCTGATTTGGACACAGAGTGGACAGCATCTCCCTGGCAACTGGAGCTGCACAAAGGCTGCCTGCATGGCTCTGCCTGATACTTTTGTTTCTTCCCTCATTTTAGTAGCCATCACTCACATGGGAGGGACACTGCAGGATTAGGTAGGACAAAATGCACAGATACATAAGGAATGGAGCCTAAGCAATGGCATATGTTTTCATTTTCTGCACAAGGGGACCCTGATAGCTTTCAGAACTTTTTTTTTAGTTAAAAACGTGTTCTTTTGTGCTCAAACACACATGCATGTGGATGGATTTCATTGTGTGTGTGAAAATATTCTCCAGGCACGTGCCACCAGAGTGGGGCTTGCTTTAGTTGCCTACAGCATTGAAGCCAGCACAGAGAGCAGGAGGACATGAGCTGCCTTGTTAAATAAGAGACCTTTATGCACATGGATTATAATTTTGCTTTTGTGATTCTCTGTTAGAGAAAATTAGCAGTTGTTTTTCTTGGCATAAACCACTTGTGAATTACAGGAGGCATCTCTCTTTCCTGACATCAGCATTCCCCCTGACACCAGCTCCTTCACTCACCAGTGAGTCAGTGGCAAGCTAACACTTTTGAGCATTCTTTCCTCCCTGTGTGGACACTGTCCAGGCTGTAGGAAAGAGAAAATCTGAGGTCACATATAAGCTTGGCATATATTCTAGGTATAGAAACAAGCTAGTTGTACCTGGAAAACTGTCTTAAAGGACTGACTCTCCATTTGCTGTCAGTGAAGCTGTCAGTGAATCTTCTCCACTCTGCCCCTGTACTTCCTTCTGAGAACTCCCAGATGCAAAACTGGAGAGCAAACACGTAGAAATAAGTTACCATGGCTGTTACCGAAAAGCTGTGGTGGCTGTTCCCACAATTAACACCTTTCATCCTGTCAGTTCAATTCTCTCTTCTCATGGAGATTTGCCTTTTAGACACCCTTGAAAGCATTTTAGTTACTTTTTTTCATTAGTCTGTATACCCTAGATGGGTTGCCTGGCTTTGGCTGTAATTGCTGGCAGATGCCTCGTTAGCTTAGGAGTGAAACTATACTACAGGAAAAAAAACCCTGCCAAGAATCCTTACCTAATGACCCAGCCTCTGCTAATTGCTTCTGCTGCTAGCTGGAGTTTCACTTGCCAGATACAGTGCTGAGTGGTGCAAAACCTGAAACAAACCCATACTCATGCAAAAGATATTTTTGGGGGACGTGGATAACAGCAAATGGCATGTCCGAGAGCACTGCCAAGACCCTTCTTGCCTCAGGGTGTGATTATTCCTTTCTTGTGCAAGTGGGTGCTACTTACAGCTTTATGGTGGCTGAGGAAAGCAGGGGCTTGTACCTCTGCTGCCTGAGAGGGGATCTTTGCTCAGGACACAGGGCTTTTCTGTCAGGAAGAAGTAAGAAAATAGATTTCCCTACAGTCATGAGGTCTCTGGCATGCCAGAAGGCATTGTACTGCTTTATTAGAGAGAGGGAATAGAAAAGCAGCATGAGATGGAAATGACTAATAACCACAGGAGCCCTCGGGGCTGGGCTTTTGGTTCATTCTTTTTTTTGGGAGCTTGACTCTCCCTGCGAAGGTTAACTAGGGGGAAAGCCTCTTCTCCACCAGCAAGCTTTCCAGACTGAAATATTGCAGCCCTGTCTCCTTGTTCTCTGAAGGCTGCAGAGCTTTGTGGAAAACAGAGGCAGTTCTCCTTCTCCTCTTAGAGTTCAGGATCTAAACAGCTTTAGAGTTGTTTCCATATACAAGTAGCACACGTGGTGCTGTGTACAGTACAAAGGTATTGTCTTGGAAACCTTAAATGAAAAGGCAGAGAAGAGAGAAATCTGCTGTAGGATTTTGAAAACCAGCGGGTAATACAATGAAAATGTTTGGGAGAGAAATTTTGGTGGAAGACATGGAAAATCTAGCTGGAAACACATAACTGTCATTCATTTACGGAAGCTTTAGAGAGTGTCAGCAGAAGAGCAGTGAAGCAAAGTGGTGTTTGTGGCGGCTGGGCTACCTCTACTCATGTATCTAAGCTTGGAAGAGGCTAGTTGGCATCATTAGGACTTTTGGGGGGAGGTGGAACAAGTTCTGTGGGCTCTGATGGCTTCCCAGGTGTCCAAGAGAATGGGTCAGGTGGTTTCTGGCTAGTACTCACCTATAAAAATGCTCCTTATTTCCAAGGGCAGAGGAAATGGGAGCTCCCTCAAACTGGCTGGCTCATAGGCTTCTGTCTGCTTACTGTGTGCTGAAAATGAAAGACTAACTCTCTCTGCATGCCTGCTTAGTGTTTCATGTCTCTTGCAGAAGTTTTAGGGACCTTCCTGTGAGCTGGTGTCAATATTTGTGTGGCAGGAGCTGTTGAGAGCTGGAGCTCCTGGAGCAGGGCTTGGTGAAGTGCAGTCCTGGCTTTTGCAGATAGGCTGCTGGATAGAGTGATGTTTCTTGGTGATTGTTCATCCCTCTGAGGCAGCAAAGCAAACAATGGAAATAATTTATGCTTGACTCTGATCCACATCTCCTGTCAGCCCTTGGCATATATCCATTAGGAAACAAGTTGTCCTGGCTGAATTCCCTAGTGAAAAGGAGGTGAGTACTTCATTATATTTCCTCTCAGTGTATATCACAAAACCAGTCTGGCATTAATTGCACAGCAATGGTTGCAACAAAACATCTCCTACTGCAGTGATGGGAGGAGAGGGGGGTGTCACAAAGCAAGCCTGAAGTGCCTGGAGTTTCCTCCTAAATCTAATTAGATTTAGAGGACCTTTCTCTTTGGTCCAGGCTTTGGATCTGACCCAAGAAGAGCAGCCTGAGGCAAGGATGATCAGTAGGGATAGATTCAGGGAGCTGGAGGAAAACAGTCCAGATCTTGCCTGTGCTACTCATTGTTAGAAGTCCCAGCTTGCACAAACATTAAAGACTTCCTCAAATGCTACACTGAGTTTAATTTATATTCTCTGGTGAAATCTTTTTTCCACTGCTACTTTTAGGAGGAGAAACAATCAAGAAAAAGTTCTTCATGGGAATGCATGAATGCTATAATATCCCATGGGAAAAGCTCTCTGTTTCTACCTGCCTTCTCCATTTTTAAGAACCCTTTTCCACCTCTCCCTGATGGATAGGAGAAGCAGGGAGAAGGACTTTAAAAAAGGATCAGAGTCCTCAAACATTAATAGTGCTCACAGCAGAAGTCTCAAAAGGTCCCAAAAAGATTATTTTAATAGGAAAAAATTTGATTTTGTGTCTCCATAATTGTTTATTTCAATCCTAGCAATTCCCCTGCTCCATGCCAGAGGAAATCTCTGTCAGTGTCCAAAAATCTGATTCAAAGACAGCACTCTCATTTTAACAATTTTCCATTGATTTACTTCCTGGTGCCTGCCAGATCACATAATCCTGGTTACATGCTTCATCTTTCTGCTTCCTGAGGCTCTTGGTATTTCTACTGAGTTTTTCTTCTTCCTTTTCAACCTTGTGTACATGTTCTGGTCAGTGAAACCAAAATTCATCTACTTTTCTTTTGCTTCCCTGTTTCAGACATCAGTATCTTTGTCTTGTATGTTTTTTCTCCCCTCAGAAGTCCAGAGGGACATGAGTTTAGCTTTACAATGTGCATGTTTGCCCCTGATTATTGACTTTATTTCTGAAATGTCTGTGGTTTTTTTTTTGCTAAGGAGTGAAAATATCCACAAAGAAAGCAGCAATCCTAAAACTTTATCTTTTGAAAATTAGAAAAAATAAAAAAAAGAAGAAGAAGAATGTAAAGCATCAGCTGTGTGCTTTAATTTTCTTTAATAATCTCTTTTCTTTTGCTTTTTTGGTAAGCTTGATGGATGTATACCTGTCTGTGGCAATTCCTCACTGAGTCATGGGAGGAAAGCTAAACAGGTCAAATGATGTAAACACGACTTTCAGTCTCAATTCTGAAGAGCTTTGCAATCCCTGGACGTGAAACTCCAAATTCTGGGGATTTTTTAAAAGATCAGGGTAAATAGCTATTTTAGTTTTTAGAGAATTCACCATGTAAGAGTGGAATCACAGTCACATGAGGTCTGTGAATGGAAGACACCTGACTGCCTCCATATCAGTAATATGTGAGAGCATAAACAAAGACAAAAGGGCTAGACCCTAAATCATTAAGATTAATCAGGTATCTGCAACAAGTGTAAATTACCTCAAAATGTTGCTACACCTGTATGGTTGTGGAAAAACATCCTTATTCAAAGAGAAACAAACAAAACTGATTGGGGATTTTGGAAGAAAAAGCAACAAACATTAGTCATAGGGAAACACGATAATCCTCTTTATTTGCTTTTAAGCAATTTTCTGGATTTTTTTTCTTTCTAGAAATACAGGCTTACATTAAAGTGGTGTTTCTCCATTGAATTTTAGAAGGGTATTTCCCCCCCTAAATCTAGCTGAACTGTGGTTTTCTCCTGTTTTCTCTCAGAATGATTCTGCACATCTCACACTGTTGTCTTTAGGTAAATGGATAGCTGGGGGAGTTTCTCTAAGAGGTGTTCACAGTCCTCTTTTAAAAATGCAACGAGACTGCAGTCTTTAAGGAGATGCAAACAGCACCTCAAATCTCCAGGGATGTTTTGACTCAAGGAGCAAACCTATTTTCCCCTCAATTGACTCAGTAATGAAAGGATGGAATCCTGGAAACATTTATTAGCTGCTAGGTGAACTGGAGAGAGACAAGCACTTTGGTGTGGTCTCAAATCTTTATCAATTAGTAAACGCAGGTGTCAGGGAGACAGGGAACAATACAGATCCTGTAGCAGCAGTGGTGCAGTTCCCATTACCTGCCTGGCTTTCTGCAACCTAAACAAATTCCCTGCACCTTAGTTTGGAAAGAGGTGATGTTCTAAAAAGCCATTACTGTTAAATCGATGCTATTGACAGAAGATCAGTCTTCTCTAGAGTGTTAATGACTCATCAAAGCACATTACCAGCTGACTGCTTTAAAGGCTATCTGAATGTGAAATTAAAGTTTGGTTCCACTGGTGTAACATGATGTTTGTGTTTGTCAGAGATGAACTGCAAGCAGTGTTTCATTTGCTCATGGTGTTGCTTACAGCAGTTTTGGGCTGGCACACTCAGACAGGCAGGGAGAATGAAAAGATAAACTTGCAAAATTTGCAGCTTGGTCAAGTGGTATGGCTCTGCCTTTTGTCCCTTTTCCTGTTTGTGAAGGGTCAGTCAGCATAACAGTTGCCACAGTCTCAATCTTCTTAGGGTGCTGGGCCAGCCCAGAAGCTGAGTGCTGGCACCAGAATGAATAATAGCAGTTCTGACATCACCTGTCTGGAAAAAAAAATACATGAATAATGGTAAAAGACAGCATGTCTCAAAATCCAAGCTGAAATAATGAGTCGAACCTTGTCATTTTTTTGTTAAATATTTACCTTCCACTTGAATTTGAGGTATCCACTGCTCTTCTGTGACCTTACAAGATACATCTCTTGGAAGATTTCTGGCAAAAATTTCACAACTGAACGTTGTTCCTTCAGCTGAGGACTTTTCAAATGAGCTAAGGATTCTTTACTATTATTCTTTATTTACTCTCTCTCTCCCCACCTCTCATCTACAGGTTTGCTGCCCTGCGTGCCTCTCCGTGGCTCGCTCCACGGCAGCTGGGCCAGCACTCCCAGCCAGGAGCCTGCAGGGCTGCTGGCTGCCCTCCACCAGCAGCCTGTCCACAGCCCCTTCTGGCCATTCTCTGCTGGCCTCAGCAGGTTTCTGGCCACCACACACCCTTTGGGCATGCTGTTTGTTCTCCTTTCTTCATCCATTCCTCTGCCAGGGTGATCCTGAGATTAGGGTACATGAGAACATATGTTTAATGTTACTGTGTAGAAATTGGAGATACTGATGGGATGCTGTTACCTCAGAGGAATACCAATCCTTTCATTTAGGATCCAAACCCTCCATGCCTCTAGGCAGTCTGTTCTTCTGCCTGGAAGAGAGAAATGCAGAGCATTGACACCAGAAATTAGTGTACACTATGTCCTGTGCTTCTGTTCTCTTGTCTTTTCCCAGCTCTGGTGTTCTCTGCAGAGTGAGTGAAGGTAGAGTTAAAGGCACTATCCTTCTCAGCTTATTGAACAGCACATCTGTAGTTCATTAGCATCCAAATACCTTTAAGCTGATTGTCTCCTCGGTCACACTGCTCCAGAGTTTACAGGATGAAAGTACCAAAATTTCAGAAATAATGGGTTGCATCGTTGCTGAAGGGAATATCTGATTAGTGGAGGCTTGCCCATGTACTGTATAGAGGAAATAGAAAAATTCAAAGGAATTTTCTCTTTGTTATTCATCTGTAATCACATTTTAAAAACACTAATAATTAGGCAAACATTTCTGGAAAACATGAGGCAGTTTATTCATAATCTCCCTGTGTTTTGCAGAGCTTTGATTTTTATGTAGGTGATTAAGAAAGAGGTTATGAACTCTAGTAATTGCTAGGCTGGTCTCTTTTAAGGAAATAGTTTGAATAGGAGTGAGGTAAGAAAAAGGATTATTGCTAACTTTGCTCTCTCAGACTCTCACCTGTGCCAGGCTGGAGTTGAAATGAGGATGGACTCACTAAGAGGAAAATGGACTGGCAGTGTTTGGTTAGCTGTGTTTTGGTGTGTTTTTGACTGTGTTTTGGTTAGCTGATATCTTCATCTGTGGTGGTTGAAACACAGCTGAAGTGTGACATGTTTTTACAGGGAGAGGTGCCCTACTCCATCAGTAATGGACTACAAGGAGACCCTGCAGTGTGAGAGTGAAGTGCTTAATGTGAGTGCCCCAGCCTGGGATAGCTGGGGTGCTGTGCCTCAGCAAGGGGGTGTTTTACAGATCCACGTGAAGGAATTTCTTGTGCCAGTTCTCCCCAGGTAGCAGCACCAGAGGTTCACTCAGTGATATAAAAAACATGATAATCAAATGGTGCAGAGAGATAAAAGCTGCTATCTGCTCAAAATAAAAAGGTCACTAGGGTCATAAAAAAAGCCTTTGCTGGAGCCATTTGCATTGTCAGCTCTTTCTGTGGAAATCCCTGACTGCAAAACTTGGAAGCGGCCCAGCCCAGCAGCTCTGGGATTTACCTTCACAAGGAAGAATAACAAAAATTGATCTGTTCAAGTGTCTGCATGTCTTGCCCCATTGAAAATAAGATATTCTGTCACCTGCAGCAGGAGAGCAGGGGAAATACCTGAGGTGGTGGGTGAGAAGTAACACAGGGGGCCACAACCTGCCAGACTCTGTGCCAGCCCCGTGCAGCCAGCTGTGGGTGGAGGCTGTGTCTCCCTTGTTTTGCTGACTCAGGCACTGGCAGCTCCTGCAGCCAGGTTAACCTGCAGCAGGAGCAGCCCCAGGAGCTGCCAGCTCAGCCTGTGCTGGGGGCACGGCCTGGCCTCTGCCCTTGCCCAGCTGAACGCTTTTTGCTTTGCCTCCTTGCACTGCTGGGCCACTCTGTCATTTTTCAGCTTGCTGAACACAGATATAAGTAAGTAATGTATACATTTCAGGCTTGCCACTGCCTAGGGTTATTTCTGAATTAATATTTTCTTTATCATTAGGTAGTTTTAGCAAATACATACTGAATGCATAATTCTGCCAGCTCAAGTAGGGGACAGCAGCTGGAAAAGAACATGCCAATTTAGGCAAATTTCAGAGAAAGTTTTGTTTTCTATTTTCATGGCCTGGGGTGAACCTGATTTGAAGGCTCATTTCTGATGCATTGGTACAGAGGTATAGCCTTTTCTTTAAGCAAGATAAATCTTTGGATAGCAAAGCCTGCTGAGGGTGTCAGAGAATCTTTAGTGCAGGAGATCTGTTGTCTCAAGATGCTCTGCACCAACCCAAATCATACCCAACTGATGCACTGATTTCTGCTTCTGGATAAAGGAACCTAAAGAGTCTGGACTCCAACTGGCCATTTAAAATAAAAATCCATTTTCATGAGACATTTCTTTCTTGTTGTAAAACACTACAAGTTTAGCAGACAAGAAAGGAAAAGATAGTGTTTTAATTACATCAATTTTATACACTGGGAACAGAAACCTGGGCTGTATTTACTCCATCTTTTGCAAAGCAGACAGACCTACTGCAAGCTGCAAATTCAGAGTTACTGTCTGTCTAGACAGCTGGAAATGAGTCTCCTGTGCTGACTAAAGGCTTCTCTCCAGTGAATGCAATATATGTACCCACGAGTGCCTGGCAGCCTGGCTCTGTATGGCATCAGCACACAACCAATATACTATTTGCAGAACTTTGGATGTAACCAGCTTTCTGCAGTGTAAATTTCCACCATGGGCTGACAACCTCCGTTGTATTTTTAGGAAGAGAAGGTGGCTGGATCTAATGTCACTCTGTCCACCAGCTGTGCTGTGGCATAAACCTTGTCACAGAGATTATGTGGTTTGTTCCTCTGTTCTCAGAATGCAAATTCATTGCCTTAACAAAAGGCTTTTATTTTTTTGTCCATACCCTCAGCTGTGTCCCTCTAGCAGCTGCCTTTCACTGAGGTGCAGTTTAACACCTCAGCAGAGCAGGGTTTGGATGCTGTTAAGGCAGGCAGGTAAATTGAGTGTGTCTCCTTCATGGCACAGTTCCTCCCCAGTGTGTGGCAGTGAGCTATGCTGCTGCTCTGAGCTGTAATGCTCTAAAGACTTTGAGACCATCTGTTTGAAAAAATGCCTCTTTTACCTTGCTGGGCATGTCTGATGGAAGCCCTCACAGCAGAACAAGGTACTCTAGAGCCATTTATCTCATCTAATGCTGCCACTGCTCTCCCTTTCTCTTTTTATCTTTCATTCTCTCTCTCCCTTTGTGAAATATCAAGAAACAATATCAACACATTGCACTAATCAAGGAAGCATCTGTAGTACCTGCTTTAGCTTTTGCATCTTGTGTGAGTAAATGCAAGATGTGACAGGTTTGACAGATGAAACTGTCATGGAAAGGAAAGCAGGACTCGCACTCTGGGGCAAGCACCAGAAGAAAAATGTGAAGAAAAGAGTGAAAAGGACATCCTTTGTGTCACACTGGCAATTTATATCCAGTGCTTTCCCCATTAGCATGCAGCAAAGAGGAGGGTTTTGCTCTGGCAATGACTTGGGGAAAGCTAGGGACTGATCAGAAGGGTGCAGAACATCTCTTTCCCCACAGTACAGGGGAACTGGAGCCGTGGTCAGCTCTGAACCCAGCTGGTGTTCTGCAGCACTGGCCAGGAGCTCCTATGGACAGTTTCATACAGCTGCTGGAGGTCCAGCCCAGAGCCCTGCACTGATGTGACTTGACAAGGCACTCCTGTGGGCAGAGCTGCTGCTCTGCACCTCACCTCAGCCTGTGGAGAGCTGCAGAGCTGAAAGTGTGGCACTCTGCAGTCTGTGCCTGCTCCCTCCCCACGCTGCTGCTGTGGCTAGGACAGAGAGCCACAGGGACAGGCTGGGCTTGGGAGCAGGCAGCAGCCCAGCTCTCCTCATCCTCCTGTGCTGCTGTCTTCTCCTGCAGGGAAGCCAGAAACTCAAAAGTGGGGTTCTGCAAAATCTGTTTGGTGCCACAGAAGTGTCAGCAATGTTGTAAACAGAGCAGCAAAGCTCCACTGATCTAGCTGACAAGCACAAAAAAAAAAAAAGAAGAAAGCTGTGTATGTGTGTTTTGTTTGTTTGTTTTTTCCTTTCTTTCTAAATACCAAACTTGAATCAATCAGATATATTGGGTAGTTACCAGGGGTGGCCTTTGAAAAGGCAGAAATTCATAAGGAGATGCATTACCCTGGCAGGCACAGAGTGTCACTCCATATGAGGTCAACCAAAGGAGCTATTCTGACTTGTTTATAGCCCAGAATGCACTATACTGACCCAAATTATCTATAACCCTGTGAAAAAAAATCCCTTCATTTCTTAAAGATTTAAGTACTGTTATGAGTTATGAGGATTATATTTGGGCATAGTTAGAAACATTAACTACTCCCAAGCATCTGAAGAGAAATCTGTATGCAGACTGGGTTATGTTCCTGTTTAAAGGCAAGAACAAACAAAATACTGCTATAACCAAGTAATATTAAACTGCATGTTAACAGGACTTACTATTCTCAAAGGTACTTTATCAAAATCAGGCTTTTGTCTGTAAAGTTTACATGTCTCCAGCTTTCTTTCCTCAACTTTAATTCATTTTATTGAAATGGACAATATCAAAGCACTAAGGTGTTTTGGACCCAGCTCAGTCAGAAACTTTAAAAATATTTTTACCTTTATGCACTGAGGAAATCAATAGATGTGTTGAATCTATTCTCCAAAGCATGTTGGAACCAGGAGGACAAAGTGACTGGGAAAAATGAATTAGAGAAATGCCAGTTCTGGCTGCCATCAATTTTCTGCACAAGTGACATGTTTATCATGGAAGTCACTCCAGCAAGCAGCTGCATTCCCAGCGAGTGTCATACATCTGAGATGATGCAATCTCTCTTCCCCTCATGTCAGATATATAAGCCAGCTGTAAAATGGCCTTTGGAGACAAGCAGGTTTGGGCTTCTTTTTGAGCTGACAACGCATTATTCATGCGTTAGACACTGTCGAGATGGCTGGGATTGCTGTCAGACTTGGGAGTCTTTCTCCATTTTTTTTTTATGGGCAAACATGAGCAATAGCACAAGGGTCAAGCCTCTTCTTCCCCTCTCCTTTCTGTTTTTTCACCTATTCTTCAGGCTGTGTAACTTCCTGAGCGTGACATTTTGATGGGTAAAGTACAGAATGCGATACGTGAGGAATCCCAAAAGGCAGGCAGAGCATGCTACTCCACTTTCATGTCCTGTTCACCCTCAGCAGTAATTTGATGTCTTAAATGGTTTCCATTCTGTAAATTTGATGATGTGTGATATGGGAAGGGGAGACAGCGTGAGGGGGGAGGCAAAAAGGAAGGATGAGTAAAAGAGCAGCTCAAAAATGAGGTGACTACTAGGAAGTCCCCTTGAGGGTGGTCGTGATTTTTGAAGGAAATTGTTTCCAAGAAGCAAAAAAGAATTTTCAGACTGGGAAAAAGAAAAAAAAAAATAAAAATCCTGCTTTTAGGTTTTATACTTGTCAGGACTTGCAGGCAGATGTAGTAGTTGGTGCAGCATTTATGTTAGGTATGAGTTTAGTGCTGCAGGGTCCAGGCCACAAAGTGGAAAGAAAAGGGAGCGTGCCACAAGCTGTGAAAGCTCACTGTTGGTCTGGCCCTAGTGCAGATGCAACGTGAGGGGCATCACAGCAGAACAGGCTGGTTTTGGCACCAGCACAATCTTCAGCATTTTGTTAGTTTTTCTTCTGCAAACTAGAGATATTATTTAGTGATTAAAGACAAAATCTGTTACGGACCATGAGCTGCGATCCCTGCTTGTCCTACAATCTCTTTAGATAACAGATTTGAACTAAGTGTATAAAAATATATGTTAGTTGCAGGGCATAGGTGCCTGATGAACGCAGTCATGAAAGAAAGCAGTAACTATGTCAAGAGAAAGTATTTTATAAATAACTAACACATTTAAAGTCTCTTAATGTTTATATTTGCATACAGACTTTTGTTTCTGAACAGCTGAATTGCTTTTAAAATATTTGCCTTGAAAATAGTTTGGCATTTATGTAGTTAGGGTTTTGTTGTATGGTTTTATTCTCTCAGGACTGTGGAGCTGTTGGGAGACTATGAAAAAAGGAAAAATTAATGCTTCTGTTAGATAAAATGCCTATTATAGAGGGAGGGCCCATGCAGTCCTAGCCAGAGCCAGGAATGTGAGACCTGCAGGCAGTGATGGAGCCTTTGTGACTGTATCAGTCACTGCCTGTGTGATGCTTTCTGTGAGTGAAATCTTCATTTCACTCCTTTCCATGATCCAGTGGTGCTACTAGTCACCCATTTTGCTGAGCAGGGTGTGCAAGGCTCACTTCTTAGAAAACACATCCTGTCAAAGCCAAGAAGAAACAAGCAGGTACTGCAAGAAGCATGCCCTGCTGTAAAAGAACTGTTAAGGCAAATTTTCATCATTTGATTTCAAAAGATTTTACATAAATGTAAACATGTTTACCCAAAGAAGCTTAATCAGACAGAGGGTTGAGTTACAAGTAGGAAATCTCAGAGCTAGTTAAGAATTTGTCCTGGAAACTCCTTGGAATGGTTAAATAAATTGCTTTTTCTTGTCTCCCTCTTTTAATACTGCTCTGTGGAAGGAAGAAAATTTACTTCAGGGAAATGTTTAAAGTAGTTTAAAATTTATCCAGGCCATGTAAATCCTTTTAGTTCAATTTTTATGCCACCAATGATTTCTGTGAGCTGCCTTCAGTTTGAAATGCACTTAGGCAGTGATTGTAGAAATAAAGAAATGGAAGTCCCTCTTTTTGCACATCATCAATTGTTCTCCTTTTCCCAGTTAGGGGTTCAGAAGAAATATTATATATGAGAGAGACATGGGCAGTGAACTTGAGAGGGACCAGAGTTTGCTATGTTTGCTGGGCCTAGGAGACATCATTGAAAATGTATCTTTATTTTTCATCTTCATTAATGTTTGCCTTTACAAAACTGCTGATAAATTGATTTATAGCCCCTCTTATAGAACAGAAGTGCATTGTCATTTCTAGACATGTAAAAACTTTAAGTTTTGCATAGGAAGCAGTGTAAATTTCTTCATAATTTTCAGGGCAGCTCAGTCACAGCAGGACTTGAGACACTGTCAGTTCAAATGGCTGAGAGTGTGGTGGGGAGCATCATTGTTGATGGTCTTAAAAAATAATCCATCCATGGTACTTTTTTTTTGTTGTTGTTGTTATAGAAATGGCACAAAGCAGAAAAGGATGCCTCAAAAATAAAAAAGGCTTGGAAAACATAAAATGGCTAAACCATAGTCACCAGTGACAGAATATTCAGGCTATTTGGGAAGTTTGGCAGTTTAGAATTGCATTTCTATTTCTGACCTTTTATCCTGAGCCACTTCTCCTCCAGGGGACTGTACTGGCAGCAGAGGTGGGAACGTGCCAGGGGCAGCAGTGCTGCTTTGGCAGGAGGTGGAAAGGGGTGGTTTGTTTAAATACTCAGGCATGGCTACTGAGGTGTCTCAAAGTATGGCTGGTTTATGCCACTTACCTACTGCACAGGGAGGTCTCATCATCTGCAGTTACAGCAGGACCAAAAATCTAACCAGAAACTAGAGGATTCCCAAAAACCTAGAGGAGATGCTCCAGCATGGCTGAGATGTTTTCCATTTTCATACTTTCATTTTTAACTAAGAAATTGAAGTAGCCTGATGAAAAGGAAGGTATTCAATTGCATGCATGGAAATTATCTTTAAGTGACTTTGGTGCTAAAATGTAGACATAGAAGCAGGAAAAGTACAAACTCTGATTTGTCTTTTTTGCTCAGCATGTCATTATGGGAAAAATCCTTTTTTCTTTTCCTCTCCTGACCTCGTTTGAAATGTTTCTGTACTGCCACCTGTAAGAACAGGGAAGTGGCAGTAGGTGAAAGTGCCTGAGTAACTGAGTGTTGCCTACATTTATTAGTAGAATTCTTCTAACTTTGGAAATGCTCTTTGAACCTGAAAAACATTATCTTCTGCTTCCAAAGTTTTAAAAAGAAACAGAGAGTTTAGAATTAATTTCAAAACATTATTCCTATTTTAAATACATTTTGGCTAAATGTTTCACGAGTTTGGCATTTTAAAATAAAAATACTTTGTAAATATTATTAATACGGGGTAAAATGTAAATTCTTTTGGCAGCTTAAAAAGAAAAGGGTTTATTTTTTACTTAAAAAGAAATACAACCAAGAAAACCCCTTCTTCACTGAGATTTCTGCTTGTCCAACTCTAAGCCTTGTCAGATGCTGTCAGCAAAGGATAATTGCAGAGGAGCAGGTCAGACAGAAGAGCTCAGCATCCACATTGCAGGCTTGTCTCTTTTCCAGATTTGCTCCTTGATACCTGAAGTGTTACCACAATGAGTAAATCTTACTTTGGAATTGCAAGACAGCATTTTTCATTAAGACCAGAGAACTGCTGTGATAGGGAGTTACACAAAACCAGAATAGAACAAAATCAATCCCCCCCACCCAGGGAACAATCCCTCCTCACACAACAAAACAAAGAGCTTGTTTATTGAGAATGTTTACAGGAATTTGTGTTGGGATATTTTCAATTATGGTGACTAGTTGAAGTTTCCATAAGTTTCTAAATAAATGCTTGAGCTAAAAATTCTTGTAAAGGTAAAATTTACTTCTTCTCACGCCTGTGCCACTTGCTTTATCTGTATTTATACTCATGTGCCATATTTATATATTTTCTTAGACAGTTCTCATTATTACCACCAACCAGGGTTGGAGAAGGAAAGTGCAGATGATGAAATAAATTGGAGTGTAGGATGAAAATTCTGCTTTTTCATAGGAAAGCTGTCAGATGGATTAATGCCTGGGCTGAGCCAAATAGCTCCATTACCAGATCAGATAAAGACCTCTCCCCTCCCTGGCTAAAATAATTGAGAAAGGGGGCTCTGATATGGATTTTGTGAGAGATGAACTCCTTGAGAGTAAATTAAAGACAGGATAATAGAGTTCCTCACTACGCATGTGTAACCACTACTCTGATAAATTGGGATGAATGCAATCTTATATAGGCCAGCAACATCCAGGTCTGTCAAAAACCCAGATGCATCTGTATCTATCAATACAGATGTGTTTTATTTTCTTGCAGGACTAGGAAGGGAGCTGCAGAGTGTATGAATGAAATGGAAAATCACTGCAGTGGGTATGCCATACCCACACAGACAGAAAACTCCATTATCTTCCACTCAACCATAAATAATACCTTTGTTCAGGAAAAAGTGTGTGTGGGGATGTGCAATAACCTCTCACAGCCTAGCACAAGGAACGTAGGAAGGAAAGGAAAGCCATGAGGGGAATGAGCTCCGTGTCCCATCCTGGGGAGCAGCTGGGACCGTGCTTGCCCTGAACCCGCACAGGGAGAAGTGTTTTGGCAGGAATTCCAACATCCCCTGCCCCCAGTGGTCACTCAGGCTCTGCAGTGACACGGAGAGCTCCCACAGGTGCTGTGTGAAGGGCTGCTGGGGGCTGCAATGCACCATTCAGTTCTCCTGGAATTAAACGCGCCCTTCGCGTGGGACCGAGGGGATCAGCTCCTCCCTGGTGCCACCATGACTGCACTGTGGGGAGGCTGCTAATCTGCACCTACCTCACTGGGGTGTGCTGAAAAATTAATGAAACAAAGTGAAAGGAGAGGTCAGAGAAACTAACTGACAAGAGGAAGAAGACAAATGATAACGGGGGCTGGGGGAGCTGGCGAGCTGTGTGCAGAAGGGCTGCAGATGAGATAGGAATGCTCCAAGCAGTGATTGCAAGGTGACTTGGCAATGTTCTGCAAATATTTGAGGGAATAAACATCAGTGGGGAAGAGAAATTAGTACAACAAGTTTTAGCGTAGAGAGCAGGGAGATGATCTGCCAGAAAAACTTTTTGAAAGACATTAATAAACGGTGAAATGAGCCTTTCAGGGACAAGAGGAGACGTAACATTGGGTGAGATGTTTTAAAATGAAATTGGAAATCAGCCACAGAAGTAGTCCTGCTTTGGGTGAAAGAATGAAGGTGTTGTGTGCTAATGTAGGCAACTTTGGGATTTTGATTCTCTTGTACACCACTGCTTCACATGGGTTTGTCCCTCAAGGATGTATATTAAATGGTAATAACTAAGAAAAGCAAGTTGGAGAAAATGCAACAACCCTTTGACAGCATGAGAATTGAGTGTATAATCATGCTCAGCCTTGTTCAGAAGCCCAGAATAACAACTTGCAGTTGTCTGTGTAGGGGCTTTGTCCCTTATTTGCAGCAGGAATGCTTTGTGTTGAGGAGTTCTTTCAAATTGTAGATGTATAAAATCACTGAAATTTCTTGATGTATGCTGACTCTTTAAAACCAAAGTGCAACACATCTTTGTGACACTGCTTGTCTTTAGAAAAGCTGTTAATTCCCCATCACTGCATTTATTTGTACCATTTATTTGTATTTATTTTGTTATTTTTTACAGCTTCTAACAGTTTACACTATGCCGTGCTACAACTATAGCTGTCTCTGGCTCCTTATGCCAGTGGACCTGTGAGGATTGCTCTCAGCAGAGTTGGGTTTAAATCAGAATCTCTGTCAGATTAATAGGTTATGAGCAAGCACAGAGGCAGGAGTTTGGTGTCTGGAGCCCTGTGATTTCTGCCTTCTCTGCCTGGCTGCTGGGGGAGCTGGCTCCCTGTTTCTGCTCACCAGGTGGAACAGCAGATGAACGTGTGTCTGAGCTGATCCATCCCTCCTGGCTGGATCTAAACTGATTCTTTTCCAGAAATACTTTACTTGTCACAGGAATATCATCAGTATTAAGATCTGAACACTGGCATTTTTTTTCTTTCATCCATGTTTCTGTGTTTTTCTGCTGTTTATCTTCCCTGGGTTTGCTGTATGTCTTCCCTTTCAAAATGCTGTGTCTTCCTTTTTCTTCCAAATCCTTGAGGGATTTGATTTGCCTCCCAAAACCTGGTAGTGTAAAAATGAGTTTTTCAGTGAAAGCTCTTAAAGGGGATCTAATTACATTCAAGTCCACACTCATCATCAATGCTTTTGTTTGCCACCTTATCCATCACTCCTGAGTCATAGTATCAATTCAGAGATCTCACTGAAGGCAGAGGAACGTCATGCTTGTCTTTACCATATCATCTTTTTCCAAGCAAATTCTCCATACTATGAAACATCTTCTCTTTGTTCTGCCTTCATCTATTTTTTAATTTTGCATAAAATAGTTACGTGGCCTTGGTAAAAAATGCTTAACAGAAACGTCTCTGAATACAGAAGGATTTTATTGTCATCTACCCTGCCTTTATTCCATTCCCCTTTGAAGACAAGAAGGGATGGATGGATGGGAGTGAGTCATGGCATGTTACAGACTGCCACCAGAAAGCTCTAGCAAGCATTTCCTATACCAGGGGTATTCCCACTTTTCAGCCTATCTGACCCCTGTCAATTGCAGTGGTGCTTTCCTCTTGCTTGTTTGCAGACAAATGCTTGGAACAAGGAGTAGTGCTGTAATCTCTTCTGGAAAGCCTCTCTGAGAGGACAGAGTTGTGGATGCTGATTCGCTTTCCCCCGTTGAGAAGCCGAGCGGAACAGATTAACACACTTAGTGGCAACACACTTCTGAATCTCAAGGGTTCCACTTGTTCTTCCTTCTTCAAAGCAATTAACTGTATATAAATTTGATTCTGTATGGTATATGCCTTTTGACTGGTTTAAGATCTTCTCCTGGTGATGGTGAGGTTTTCAATAAAACATGAAATAATTTACGTGACTGGATTACCCAAGGTCCTTTTTCCTACAGCCCAGTGTGAATAATAAAAATGTGAGACCTGAAATATGTCTGTGATCTCCAAAGCCATAATATCCATGCTACTTAAAACCTATTTAAATTACAAAAAAAAAAAAAAAAAAAATTAAAAAAGGAAAAGTTAGCTGGTTTTTCTCTATCCTTATATCCAAGAAAATGACCTGCATAACAATCAGATGCATTTTATTACTTAATTCTTTATTACAGGGTTTTGGAGAACCAAATTATTTTCTATCTCCCATGCAGAGTTTTTGCTCTGAATATTCAATCCTGTTGCTCTTTTGTTATCTTGCTTTCCAAGTTCTCAGTTTCAGAATATTAAAAAAATAAAAACTGGCTCCTCACTATATAGAAGGAAATGGAGGGAAGGCAAAGTGACAGGAAAAGCTTGTGGGAAAGCAAAGCAGTGATCTTAAATCCCTTGCTTCATCTCTTATTTCTCTGCTGTGACTACATAACCATTTTGTTTCCCAAACATCTTTCAGCTGGGTTCCCTCTAGGCCATCTCAGATCCACACATCCCTCGTGTGTGCTTCCTGCAGGAGCAGCCTGGCTCTTCCCCACGGATTGTGTGACAGTGTCACAAGGCATGTCCCCTTTGTTTTTTAGCAAGATGACCAGCACTAGCAGGCTGCTCACAAATGCCAGCTTCAATTACAAATTTTGCTTTCAAGGGGAGCACGCAGATTATTCCTGGGTATCTTAAAAGTGCCTCTTGCTTTTTGAACTCTGACTGTTGTGTTTTGAAAAATAATAAGGCTTCTGTTCTCATGATTACTAGTCCTTGCTGTCACCCTGTCCTGGGAGGAACCCAAACAGAAGCAAATGACAACAGACAATCTTGAGCATCTTGAGCTGGCTGATGGTAGGAAAGAATGTAATTTCCCATTAAAAAAGATTAAAAAAAAAAAGCACTGGTAATAAGTTGCTTGCATTGTGTTCTCCAAAGAACACTGACCCTTTGGTTCTGATGTTAACAATTGCAGAGGGTGTCTCAGAAGCACTCAGTGTGAAACACAGAGCACCACACTGCTCAGCCTGCCTTGTTCTAAGCTTGCATGACCCACAGCTGCAGGCTCATCACTATGCACAGTAATGTGAAAACAACTGGCTACTAATTTCCTCCTGGATGATGAACTACCTTGTGTGTAATCTTGCTTAATAAATGAGTCCATAATGGTTATATTAGTCACCATTTTGGCAGAGTAAAGTGGATGAAAGCATAAAGATGTTTACTCTATAGGCCCATAACACTTTCATAGAAATATAAAGAAAGTCTGAGAACTGGGTCATATAAAAATATTATTGCCTAAGGTATGTATCTATTGTACTGTCTCAAAATATATATATATAAAAAATATAAATATATATATATATATATGTAGTGATATACACTTAGTACAACACAGGTCCAGGTATTAGATGATGACTTACTTCAGATTCAACAAACTTAGCATCAAAACCAACTTCAAAATCTTATTGTTTTGGGCCAGTTTTACTGCAGTGTATAACTCAGATTGTTGAATCTTTCTATGCAATGCTTGGGAAAGATGGCTGGAAATTGATCTGCTTGCTCAGAGTTTATTCTTCAGGGAATTGCTCAAAGAGGCGTTGTAGGTGGTGAGCTGGCCAAAGAGTTCAAGGTCAGTCCAGAAGCTTGGCAGGGCTGTGTTCTTTCACCCATGATATTCAATTATCTTGCTGACTGGATGTGGAGATGAGCCCTTGGTGGTTACAAAGGAGAAAGCAAAGTTTGGGGATTTTATTAGCATGTCGACAGCTTTTTTAGACTTTGTTGCTGACCTTGGGTATGATCAAACACAGAGAATTTTTACAGAAATCACTGCTTT
Source organism: Urocynchramus pylzowi (assembly GCA_013397555.1). Taxonomy (NCBI): domain Eukaryota; kingdom Metazoa; phylum Chordata; class Aves; order Passeriformes; family Fringillidae; genus Urocynchramus; species Urocynchramus pylzowi. The sequence continues at coordinate 1,144,993 of VZRH01002850.1, read as the reverse complement.
GTAGAGAAAACAAATTATCCTAGAATGTGGGGCTAGGGGTTTTATGGTCAATGACCAGGAGAACTTTTTTCATGTCTTTAAAATTGTAGGGTTAAGAAAGACTGGAAGAAAAATTCATATAAGTGGCTTTCTTTCAAACTAATGATACTTAATCCTTTGTAATTTTCTTGGATTCTTATCTGCTCTCTGCTGGTATAATTCCACTAATTTTCTGTACCATCTCAAAGGAATGAATTGTCCCTCACTCAGGAGATATTAAATAGAACCAAAGAAGGTGATTTGCATCATTCTGAGCTGCCTACTGAAGCTATTTTTAGCTATGGAAGGTGATGGCTGCACTCCAGCTCTGAGAAAAACAGAGATGAGTGCATTGATTCATTCAAATATCCAGGCACTTTCTTAATATTTTTCCTGGCTCACAAGCTGGTCACTCAAAAGCAAGTCCTTAGTGGTCTTGTTTGTTTGATTGGTTTTTTTGATTTCTTTTTTGGTTTTGTTTTCCAAAGACAGCATAACATGATGTGCCCCAAGCTGCATGGGTTCTAAAAAAACAAAGTGCAGGTTATATGTTCAAGGGGTGGAAATCCACAGCCCTAAATTTGCTGCTTGTTGATTTATGGGCTCCAAGTCAAGAGAGTGAGTTTGTTGCATGTTTAATTGGTAGGGATACAGTCAGCTGAGGCACAATTCTGATTTGAACCATTTATTTTTTTGTACCATAACAGTCATTAAATTAATAACTTGAGAAGGAAAAGAAAGATTAAATTAATTGTTATGGGTTGATATTCTTTATGGATCTTTTAGGAACAGATCTAAGTTAAAATCTAAACTGTTTTTTAAATGACCATATGCAACTTTTAAAAGAAGGTTTTTTTGTCCCTTTTGCTTTTTCAAACAACTTAGCTCTCTGATTAAGACTTTCTGGGTCAAAGCAGCTACTTCTAGAAGAGTCAAGCTGCCCTCATACATATTCCATTGCAGAATATTGACACCATGTGAAAACAGTGGTGATTAATCCTAAAATACTCTAGAGTAAGTCACTGAATAGCTAGTGCCAGGGAAATTAATTTTAGCTTAGAAAATCTATACTTACTTTTAGTTGAAAACCAGGGAAAAGTACTACATGAGATTCAAGCAATAGAAAAGTTTTCTTTTGAAGGTAAATATAATTTTCTCATCCACTACAGTAATTTGGAACTAGGAGCAATTTTTTATTACTGAGCACCCCTCTGGCACTCCCCAAGTTCTCTTTCTCCACTGCAGTCCATGGTTTTGATTAGTGCCATAGGGGCTGGATTTAGGTAAGGAAACACAGACACAAAGTCTCATTTAAGAGCCACCAGAAAGAATTAAGCACTTCCAGGGTCTGTGTCCTCTCTCCTGAAGTATTTTCATGAAAGTCAATTCTGTTCTAAAACATCCCTTTCCTTCTGCTGACTCCCAGGGAGTTTCTGGTCATTAGCACAGATTTAGGTGTTTGTACAGCAGCCACCTAAACCTCCTGAGCTCCTGGTCATTGTGTCTGTGACAATGTCTTGAGTGATCATTTGGAGGTTTCTTGGGCTGACTGTATGAAAAAGAAATAAGTGCAAAAATATTAAAGAATAAAATGGAAACATTTGTGCTTTAATGAAAAAAATTGTGAAGTTTTCTACTTTGGTTAGAATTTCCTCCATAAAAAAAGTACTTGGTGGTTTTGTCTGGTTGTAATGCTAAGGATATTTATGCTAAATCTGTTTTATGAAATATGAGAGTCTGTGGATCAGGGCAGTGGTCACCCTTTTTCAAAAAAACAAAATTAACTGCCCTTACTATAGGTTAGAGAATATCCTCACAACAACAACAACAAAAGCCTTAGAAGGGTGCTCAGGGTATCTCCTAGCTTATTTTCTGATTAAAAAATGACTGTGGCAGAAATCAATATTGCTTGATCTAATAAATCTTTGCTACCTCTGTGATGACATATATCCTCTACCCAGTTTTATCCTGGTTAAACTTCTCCTAGAACAAACATTAAATACTAATTCAACCAGGAGCCAGGTGAGTGATGGACTGACTGAAAAGCTGTTTTCTTATTTCAGCTAGCCCTGGTTTATTCAGGAGTGCCAGAAGCTGCCAGCTAGAGGGGCAGTAGTTGAATATCCCTGGCAGAGGCAGCAGGCACAGTGGTAGAGCCTGACTCACTTGTGCCACCCTGCCCAGAGGCAGATGCAGCTGTAGCAGAAAGAGGAGTATTTTCTCTTCCAGCTCAGTTAGTCTTTGGATATTTTTGGGAGCTGGGGAACAATTAGAACCAATATAGTATCAAATCAAAAGAGTAGGAATATCAATAGGAAAACAAATTAATTTGTATTAAAGAAGATAAAAGTATGTTTAATGGCTTTGTGACAATGAGTGCACCCTGCTTGTGCCCATTTTGACTTCCAAGAGAATAAAAGAGTAGCAGCCCAAAGGTGTGGAGACAGCCTTGTTCCAGCATGTACTATAAATAAATGGCAGAAACAGAAATGGTGTGATCATCCTGCTCAGGTGCTGAGAGGGTCCTGTGTGCTGGAAGAGGACAGGGGAGGATGCTGGTGTGCAGGGCTGTGTGTGACACAAGTGGGGTGGGCTGCTCCAAGCAGCTTTGTGGCTGGAGCAGAGCATTGCAGAAGAAACCTCTCAAGGCTTTCCCCATGTAAAATAAAACGCCTACAAGTTTTTTTTCTCAGAAGGAGCATAGCTGTGGTCTCTTAAACTCCATCCAGCCTGCTGCTTCACAGTGTATTTCCCAGAGCACAGTGCCTGTTGTAGCACTGGCTGGGGGCTGCCCAGGACACAGTGCTGGCAGGCAGCATTCATCTTCATTGCATCATCTCATAATTGCAGGAAGGCCACTGGACCAGCCTCAAAATCACTTCAAGTTTTTGAAATTTGGAAATGCTACTAGTCACCTGTAGCAGCTTTCCAATATCCTGATTGGATAAGTAAAAACACTGATATTCCCTTTCACTCTGAGGCTTTATTTTATCTCAGAGTTGAGATTTCTTGTATTTAAAATGACTGATTTGCTATAATAGTATAAATAAGGTTAGACTAGACAATGGTTCATGTTCTGTAAGGATACAGTTTGACATCACTAAACAATATGCAGGAAGAATAATATGGATGCATTACCAAAAATGTTCAAGGAACTTTGCTTCCATTAAGCCAAAAAAGTAATGCAAATATAATTAAGTCTGTGCAGGAGAAAAGTTGATAAGGAAAATTTCAAAAGAAAATGTTTTTTAATACATCACTAAAAAAAAGATATTTTAATTGTATTGTTAAGACACAGCATAAGAGTTCATACACCTGATCCAGGGACTGGGTCACAGAACATCACACTTAGTAGGGTACAAGAGTCACAGCTATATATTTTTTACCCTAGGAAATGCTAAGGCTTTTTTTTTTTTTTTTGAGGGGTGAAGCCATGCAGATGGCTTCTCCAAAGCATCCTACTTCAGCCACAAGAGCTATTTGTGGTAATTTGTTTCTCCCTGCATTGAACTGGTTTTGAATAGGCACAGTGCTCATCAAAATATTTTTAATTCCCTCCAAAAGAATAGAGAGATGGGTTTAAATATATGTGACAAATGAATTCATTTGGTGATGCTTCTGTTCATTATTCATAACAGGGCACTGAGGAGAGGTTGCAAGCAGTAGCACTTCAGACAGTGCTGACATCCCTGACTTGAAATATTCTCACGCTGGGTCTCTTCTTCTAGTCTGGCTTTTTTTGACAGTCACAAAACTGAAAAGCACTGAAGTCTCAGAAATCTGACTTCACTTTGTCTACTTCTGGCTGTGGCCCATGCTGGGAGTCTGTCCCTCCTGATGAAGTGCTTGTCTTCATCTGTGCTGTTCTGATAGCTGTAGCCCCACCATGTTTTTCTTTGGGAGCCTGGGATTCACTATTAGGCTTTTTGTTTGTGTGCCTTTCTTTTCACATCTTCCTTTCACACGATGGGATGATCTCTCTGTGCAAGTATCTGGGCCCAGGGACAGGAATTCACATTTTGAGGTGTGCTCCCATCACCATGGATGTGCTGGGGGAGGCCAAGGGCTGGCTGGCTGGGGGGCAGAGCTGTCTGCTTTCTGCATTGCTCACCTGCCCTGGTCAGGCCATGGTGGGAGGGCTAGGGGGAGTAACTGCAGTGGGCTTTGCCTCTGATCATGCTGTGTGGACTTGATGGGTGTCAGATAACAGCATCTCAACATGTGTCAGTCCAGCAGCTTTTTAAAGAACAGAATTGCTAAATTAAAGTTAAATCCCTATTGCAGACAATGTTAGACTTGGAGATCAAGCCCAATTATTTTCTTTCTGTAACTTCTGCCACCAGTCCTTTTGTCACCTGCTACAACCTGTTTAATTAGTGTAGCACTGGGGCTATTTTTATGCACACTGCCAGTTTAACTGGTCTGTTGTTTTTTTTTTTTTTTTTCCTGGAGTGTAGAAGAGAAGTGGATGTCTCCAACAGAGTGAGATTTGCTTCTCAGAATCTCTGTTTTCTTTATAGCTCCTATCTAACAAGAAGAGAGCTTGTTCTAACTCCTGTGTGCTGATGGCAGATTTCAAGAGTTTCCAGCCTGGGAAAAGGAGTGGGTTTACACCCTCCCAGTGCATTCCCTGTGGCTGAGTGTCATTGGAGAGGGCAGCTCCAGCTGCCATGAACTTGCTGGAAACTTCTGTGCTAAGATTATATCCAACAGAGCAGTTTGCTGGAGTTTGCCAGAATTTCCTGAGTGGTATAGAAGGAGCACAGTGTGACAGCATGACAGTGAATTTTTTGGTGTATCTGAAGTCTTGTTCTAGTTGCCAACTTTACCCCATGGTCAGTTGCTCAGTAAATTCATTAGTATTTTAGATCCACAAAAGTCTTCTGACCTCACAGAACAAGTGAAGGAAAATAAGTAATTTTTCCAATTCTGGAAGTGTTGAAGGGGTTCCAATTCCACCCTTGAAAATGCTCCAATCTGCTGACACTTTGTTTTCTTTCCCTTATTTCTGGCTATCATAGACATGATAGGTAAAAAAAGCTGTACTAGATCAAATTCTGATTTCATATGTCTGCCAATGAACGTTTTCTCCCAGAAAATACCTTTTTGGTTACAATTAATCTTCAACTTAGTTTTTTTTTTTTTAAAACAAATTCAAATGAAGTTTCTGCCATTTCTGCCACAAAACTAAAACACAACGATGAATAACTTTGTGTGGGAAGTCCTTGACACTTTTTCTTTTAATATGATATGTGGCAACTCATCACTACCCATATTTCTGATTGCTTAAACGGCTTTCAATCCAGAGGAAAGTAATAGTACAGCATGTTTTTCTGTTTGATACAGAAATTTGGGATATGGGATATTTGACTCAAACCCAAACACTTACACCCAGCATGTTCCCACTGATTTTGTCATTGCAAATCCCAGTCACTTAGGATGCCATGCTTGCTTTGCTGAGTTGCTTTTGCTGGTGGTAGCATTGCTGATCAGGAAGAAGTTGTGCCTGAGGTGTGCAGTGTCTCAGGAACAGGAATTCTTTCCTGACTGCTGTGGTGAGCCAGGTTTGCACTGCTCCCTGTGACCAAGTGTGACAGGCTGCTGTACCTGCGAGAGGAAAAGGTCTGCCCACGACAGGTAGCGAACACGCTGGGAAAAATTTATACAGAAGGCACCTCTGCCCACAGAGTTATCTTGAGGTCTGGCATGAAAGTTCAGGATGGAACAGGGAGTGAAAACAAGCAGCTTAAAGAAAAGGAGGCCCCCTGGGCTTGCCTGTCCTGTACAGCCCTTAACGAGGGTGAGTGGAGCCTTAGCTTGAGAGGGGACAAGTGTTGCCTGTGCAGAGAATGAAGTGTTGCCACCACTGGAGAGATCTTCTGGGATGGACTGCAGCTCTTATCAAACCAGAGGGCTCTGAAGCACCACAGGCACAGTCTGCTGCGCTGACAGCCCTCATGAGAGGAGATTAGAAGGGCTTTGTCTCTTCACTTGAGCCTAATGAAGAGTGAGAGACAATATGAGAACAGCCTATAAATACACCAGGAGAGACAAGAGCTGTGTGGGTGAAAGGAGCTTGCTGGCACAAAAGCCAAGAGCAGGTATGGTGCCTATGAATAAACACAGGCTGTACCAGAGAAGCACATTCTGATCCATACAGGATGGAAGTCTGACATGGTAGAGACAGAATGTAGCTTTTGGGGGGGGATGTGACTGTTTTATGGGACAGTTTATTTCATAGCAAGTGGACTAGACCCCAT
>VZRH01002850.1:1119243-1138539 GCA_013397555.1 Urocynchramus pylzowi | reverse complement strand
GTTTTATGGGACAGTTTATTTCATAGCAAGTGGACCAGACCCCATCTAATCTAATCTAATCTTCTGTCCCTGTTCTGGGCTTGCTCTGAGTTGGAGCCCACCAGTCAAGTCAGTCCTCTCTCTCTTCACCTCTATCCCCTGCTCCCATTCTCAGGAGTCTCCTGTGCAGGGATGTGTACCCTTCTACAGCCAGTGACATCTGCAGGAGGGGAAGATGTCCCCTTGCAATGTCCCTTTCTGCCAGTGATTACACCAGACCCTATGATGAATGCGCAAAACATTTTGTTTTCTTTTAGTATTTTTGTAAGAAAAGAAGTTGAATCCCTTAGGCTAGGTTTTACACTGAGATCTTCCTTTATTTTCTTTATGGGGAAACCTTTTTAGCAGTCATGACTCTGTGTGTCTCCCACATTGCTTCTGTGATGATCTAATTGTCTAATGTTATACACTGATAATTTACCAGATTAAAAAAGTAACTTTACCTGGTGTAGTATTAGGAATATGAAATTAAATTGATTGGCTTGGATTTAGCTATTTGACTATGCATGCAAAGATCCTCTTCCTTACCCTAAATCCAGTATCCCATTTATTTCAGCTGATATTGTATTCCCATGATATTTCAGCTGATATTTCAGTGATATTGTATCCCATTTAATTTAGCTGCAGTACTTTGCTTATAAATAAGGCATGGGATCTTAGTTCTAGATGCTTCTCTGAACCACTTCAGCTTGTAGCTTTTAATCTAGTTAGTTAGATAACACAGTAATTACTGACAGGAAAGATCAATGCCTCAAAAACTCGATGCATCCAAGCAGAACCTCCAGTCATCCTCCAGAAGAATATGTTTCTGCATTGACCTACCCAGCAGCATCAGAAATCCTGTTTTAGCTGAAGTGGATGAGTGCTTAGAGGGTTGAATCTGGATTGAAGTGTAGTCTCTCATGTTTTCAATACTAAAATCCCTTTTACTTGCTGTATCATGCATACTGCATTTCAGCCTCAGGCCTTTTCATATTTTGTTTGTAGCTGTATAAAAACCTGTTTAGGGTTAAGGAGTTATGCCCAGCTCTTTAGTGTCTGGTTTTATTTCTCCACTCCCCATAAGGATAAAGGCAAAGAAAGTCTCTATTTGGATATATTATGATAGTATGAGAGCCCTGTCTCTTAACAGGCATATGATTTAATTTCAGGTAGCTTTAATATGTGAATACAACTACTGGCTGTGTTTCCAAATACGTTTTCTTGCTTTTATTCTTACTGCTGCTCATTAAATATGATGGCTAAATAGTACCATATCACCCATATCTTTTTGTTTTTGGAAATTTTCTTGAAAAACAGCTGAAGTAATGTGTAAAAAGTCACAGCAATTTAAAACCTCAGCTTTATAGAACCAAGGACAGGGCCTGCTGACAGCGTATGAAAGCAATAGCAATCTGTAGACTCTGCTTTCTCCTCAAACTGAGAAGTTGCTTCCATCTGCACAAGGGGTTCACCTGCTGCAATTCTGGTTCAGCTTTACAGTCTGCTCGTTACTGTTTTTTACTTGATTATTGTTTAATCGGAGAGACTTAACATAAAAGCTCGTTACAAACGGGACCCATAAAGGCTGGAACACGAATTCCAGCAGACAGGAACCGAGAGGTAAATCAGTGCTGCTTTCCCAAACTCGATGCTCTGGCATCCTTGCAGGAACGTTGGGCAATGAGCCGGCCTTGCTGACAGCCTCAGCGGGGTTAGGGGCCACAAGATGTCAGTGTAGCACCAGGCATGGGGAACGGCGAGCGGGCTGCTGCAGCCCCCTCCTGCAAATTGTCCTGCTGGAGAAAGGCTGCTGACTCCAGCCACGCTAGAGAGAGGCACAGCGGGCACGAATGGCCCATGTATGTGATGAGGAGCTGAGCCCGGAGCAGGGCAAGCAGCCAGGGAGGGCAGCAGGAGCAGGCACTTGCAGGGCTGTGGGTGGCAGTGAAAGGATGAGGGTGCCTGCAGGAGCCAGGCAGGGCAGCTCCCCTTTTCCTGTACAGCACAATCCCCTGGGCTTGCCCAGTGTCTCGCTTTGGGAAGACAGGTGTCTGCTAAGGAAGGCCAGAGCCTCCCCTGGAACAGAGAATGCAAACCCCCTCCCTCCGAATTGCTATAAAATTTAAATCAAGGGGCTCTCAGGCAGAAAATATGGGAGCAGGGATAACAGTCCTTTACTAGGGAAGCAAAAAATAAGAAAAAAAGAAAAAAAGAAAAAAAAAAAAGAAAAAAAAACCCAAACAAACAAACAAACAAAACCAAAAAAAAACCCCAAATGCAGTATGCAGTAGATTAAAACAACACAGACAGAGTCAGAACTCAACCTGACACCCGGTTGGTCAGGGTGTAGTCTCAGTCCAATTGGAATTGTGGCTGCAGTCTTCCTGGACTCAGTCCTCAGGTGTGGTTCTGTTGGAGCAAGAAAATCCTGTAGAAGGTGAAGATCTTCCTCAGCTGATCCAGTTGAAAAGGGGTAGATGTCTCTCTGAATGAAACCCAGCAAGAGCTGTCCCATCTCTCCAGACTCCCAGCTATATCTGTGCAGGAATGCTTGGCTCCTCCCTCTGGGCGGAGCATCTCACAATGGGATGTTAAAGTTCTTATCAGTCATGCATTGACATTCAATAGCCTGTTATCAGCAGATGTCTGCCTGGAGGGAGGAGTGCTTGTGGAAGAGATAAGGAAAACTGCCCACTTAGCAGAAGACAACTGCCATACAGATGGTAAATAGAACAGTATTGGTTTCACAATCCACGACACCCAGCTCCCTCAGTCCCACTCAGCCTGTTGGTTGCTACTCACTGGCAGTCAGGAGAAGTGTGTTTTGTTTCACAGGTCCTACTCTATTACTGTAAAACAGTAATTCTTGATACTGTCGGAGAGCATTATTGAATAGGTGTGAGAAAAAGCAAGTGAAAGAACAGTTCCTTGCATTGTCCTCCGGGTGACTGCTAAAGAAAATCTGTTTCCAAAGTTCTGAGACTGATAATAGCTAAAGAGACATCTCCAAAATCTTGGTTTTGTTGTTAGTTTATTTTCTCTGTTTTCTATTTCTAGGAAGTGTACTGTGAGTCCAATACTGAACAACAAAGCTGTTTGTTAAAGGTATCTCAGCACACTGGACCTGTGCTTTTCCAGGAGTGATTGTTTCTGGGTGCAAAAGGACCACTTTCTCTTTGCCTGTATGTATCTGTACCCCCAAGAAAAAATGACACTGGAACAGTGCATAGATGTCTGGGTCTGATTCCTAAAGTTAAACCAGCTGTACAAACTAGTCCATTCCCTTACTCACTTATTTGTTCTCTTCCCTTTGCTCTTGCCTCAGAGGTAGTGTCTCTTTTGGATTTGCTTAGTTTTCCTTACATGGTTTCCTCTTCCAGTTCAGATTTGTTCAGTCACAGTATGGGTGATTACAGAAATGAGAGAGAAATTGCAAATCACGGACTCGTTGTCGGCTATCAGATTTTAAAAAATAATTAAAGGAAACCAGATATTTTATGATGTGCCAGATGAGTAATTCCAGAACATATTTTATTAAAGAAGATGAAGTGCAGTGCTAATCTTTGGGAAAGTTTCCCTTCATTAGTACAGAGCTGTTAGCACAGTTGTGGCCTGGAGCTAAAGTTGTGACTGAGCACCACTCTGAGACTCAGACATCTGTGTTTGGGATCTGTTTGGCACAGGTGCTTCCAAAATACTCCCTGTCTCTCTTATGGACTGAAGCTAAAGCCAGTGCCACAGATAGGAAGAGCTGAGAACTTAAAATCCAACATTTGGCCACCATTTTCAGTTTGTGCCTCTTTAAATCTGTGCTTTTTGAATTGTCATTTTCCAGGCTGTTTGTCCATGAGGACAGTTTATGGATATCACTGAGAACTGGGAAAGGGGAGCCATGGCTGGGAGAAGAGCTCAGTGGGAACTGCTCACCCATCTCTGTCCCTCCAGGGCAGAGAGAGAGCTCATCTGTACTGACCAGACATAATGACATGCATTTCTCTGACTCGTGTTTCCTCACAAAATTTGTGTTCTGTTTAAACAGGTCTCTCAGTGTTGGGGTTTTTGAAACTGCTTGGGAAATCTGAACTGAGGGTAACAGAAACTACAGCATTTCTCTTAAAGTTTGAAGCAGTACCTCTTGCAGAGCTACCCGTCTCATCCAAAGCAAAGTAAACCCAAGCAATCTAAATGACAGAAATTATTTCTGAACATCACTGAAATGTGACTTCAGTGTATTTTGCATAAGTACAGTTTAATTTCATTGACTAAAATTGTAAAAAAGGTCAAAACAGATAATAGTGGCACTAAGACAGACTTGCTCAAGCTCTTTTAATCTCTGTGACCGTGCAAGCCAGCAGCTACTGAGTGTTGCAGGGTAAGTGCTGAGCTCTTGGCTTTGATGTTTTTGTAAAAAACACTGGTTCAGTGACAAAATGATGACCTGATAAAACTTGTTTTATTGCCATATTACTCATTCCTTTTTTTTTATTAGATCTATGCTATAGTAGAATATAACCATCAGAATACCCAGGCAATTTTGTTTTGCACACTAAAACCTAATCAGGCATTACCTAAACACTTTCTTACCATTGTAAGTGACAGCAAGGTTTGATCCTATTTCTGCCAAAATCAATACATGAAAACTCACAAAGATAATACTTTACATGAACTATGGCACTCATCAATTCTCCTCCTCTCTTTCTCTGATTTTATGAACACAAAATGTTCCTCTTTACATTGTGGGCTTTCCGAACACAGATATATTTGGACATTTTGTGGTGAGAATACAAAGTGCTAAGTCTTCTTTAATGTAGGGGCCCCTATAGCAGATGCATATGGATAGATACTCTGATTTTTATTACAGCTTGTTAAATTATTACCAGTCTGCTCAGCCAAAGTATTATGCCTTAGGTAGAGGAATTAAGTATAATTAGCCTGCTTTGTTGTCTTCATTGTGGTAGTGGAGATGGGTGAGTAGATTTTGAGCTGGCAAATATTCTTGACAATATGTTAAGGTTGTTTCTCTTTATGTACTGGTTAAGGACAATCTGGTGTTGGTGAAGCATCCTGTAGCAAATTGAGCTAGGAGAAAGGAAAATCAAACAGCTTGGCTTGAGGTAACATTCTTTTCAGTTCTGTCAGATGTGTACACTACACTGACTTTGAAAGCTGAGCTTTGATTTCACTTAAATGCAGCAATTACATATTGCTATCACCCCAAAGAAAAATGCAAGGAATCTTCTAATCATATGGTAGATAAGAAAAAAAAAAAAAAAAAAAGAGTTACTTTTCAGGACTCATTTGAGAATGCTAAACTGCAGAGTGTGTCCTGTGCTTAGTGATTACTATCAATAAATCCAGGCACGAAAGACTGGGAGTGCTGATGCACCTCCAAGAACACATCCAAATGATAGACATAGCTTTATGCAATGCATTTATCTGGCAGAGACATAAATGGATCTCTGTTTCTCCTCCTTTTGTATTAACATGAATGGATCTCTGTTTCTCCTCCTTTTGTATTAACATACTTTGGTCCACCACACTATCCAGTCACCTTTTGGTGTCAATGGAGGTAATTACTTCATTGATGTCCTAATTACCATCAGGTTGTATTGTTGTTCAGTGACAGATGATCACAGTATATTTGACCATAGTCTTAAAAACCCCTTTGTTCTTCATGTTGCTCTCATATACATCACAGCCAGCACAAAATCTGCTGTCGTCCTTTGTGGTTTTGGGAAGGTGTCCTTTGCAGAAGGCTGGGGTTCAGAGAAAATCTTTGTCATGCAGGCTTGCATTGCTGCTTTTTCCCTTCAGTTTGCTATTCCTCTTCAAACCCATTTTCCCAGCTACTCTGGAAACAGGAAAAAACTCCCAAATCTTCTTTGACCAAATCCAGGAGTTGAAAGCGCTAAAAAAAGTTTTGCTCCCAAATTTGAGCAATCTCCCTTGGCTCAGTAGAACCTGGTCATTGAAAATACGTACATATTCCTTTCAGGGCTAGTTTTGGACTATATATGATTTCAGCTGCTGTTTGTCCTTCCATATCTCAGTCTGGTTCTAAAGAAATGTGGCTGTGGGCCTCCACCTTCGTGGCACTGTTTGTCCTGCCAGGTGATACAGCAGCTCTGAGAACAGTGTTAATGGGTGTGGGAACAGAGCCATAGCTACATGATGAAACCAGCAGGTTGTGCTTCCCTTGACAAGGGATGACAGATTGTCCACATTGTGTATCCTGGCTGTTTGCGTGCCTGCGTCATGTTTGTTTCCAGTACAGATGAATTTCAGATTTGCAGTATTCTAACGTGACAAATAATGCAGGCTGAATGTCATGCAGATGAAGGGAATGTCCACATCTTTGGCAGCAGAATTTTCCAGTATTGTTGCAGTATTGGTGTATTTATAAATATGCTGCTCGAAATGGGGCACTGAAAAGTAATTGCTGTAAAAAAATATAAAGGTTAATGCCCGAAGAGAGATTATGGAAAAATGGAAGTGCTGTGTTGAAGAGCTTTCCAGTGTAATGGCCCAGATAACCCAGGGCCAGATGATATCAGCAATATCAGCACTGCTCATGCCAGTGAACACCTACCTCACTGCATTTTCCCACTGCAACCAACACCACTGCTGGGAGTGCTCAGCCTAAGGCTGTCAGCACTGCTGCCCTACAGAGATCCTAGGAAACTTTTAAATGTTATTGAAGCTCTGTTAATCTCAGTCACCTCACCAGCAATGCCTATGGAACAGCTGACTAAATACAGCCATTGTAAACCTGACTTCAGGTACAGTTTATAAGTAAAATTGGATGGATAAAATAATTTCTGCCATGTGAGTTACTGATGACCATTTATTTGCAATTTTTATTTCTTATTCTAATAATGCTAGGCCAAAACCATACTGGCTTGTCAGGGTCTGTTACAGATTTCAAAACATGCAAATTTGCCCAAGGATAAAGACAATTTTGTGTAAATCAGTTTAGGTCAATATTCAGGTCAGTAGCCTGAAGAAATGACTACAACGGCTGAGCTAAATTTCAGTGAGGATTCAGGTTTGGGTGGATCTTAAACTTGTTAAAACCTGGAGAAAGACCTGGAATTCCTGTGTAGAATTGCACTGGCCTGTATGAATACCCATAGTCCTGGATGCTGCTTATAACTGGTGTTCTAAGCAGAAGTCTGTTCAAGTAGAGCTGCAGTTTAATTTAGGAGAAAGGCTGAGTAGTAAACTTAAAGTAAGCTGATGTGAGGCTTGTTCCTCCTAAAAATTTTCAGGAAATCAACAGCACGTTTTTTAATAACCCAAATAGTCGCTGACTTGCACTTACCCTCAAATAGAAGTGCTTTATTTCCTTTATCTTTACATGAAATGCTTTCCTCCTCCTTTTAAAGGAAAGCTTCAAAGTTGTCAACCCAAAGTGACAATAATGCTGTTTGGAAAAATTCTCTGTGGCATGAAGTTTCACACCAAATGCTATGAAGTGAATAAAATCATCCTGAAAAATAGCACTTGAGCATGAAAGGCCATCTCAGCGTGTTTGAGTGATTCATGCAAGATACAGTCAAGATTTATTTGATCTGAGTTTTTCCTATGAGCATTAAGAGTCCTAATAGCTAGAACAATTACTCCAGTAATATCTTTGGAATACCATCTACTTGTTGGGAAACTTCCTGGAGACCATTTAGGTTTTTTTCCACCACTACTAACATGGCTACATCATTCTTGATCTTTCTTGGGAATTGGGAGGAAGGCAGTCTGCCTTGTGATTTATCCCAGAAGACAAGCTGTGCACAAAGCAGAACAATGCTGTGATGTGCACATAGGTACTCGTGAATCACAACCAGATGTATCTTTGATTTCAAACTCAGAAGCCATAGCCATCCCTTTCAGTGAATTTCAGTGAATTCAGACTATTTCAGGAATAATCTAATAAACTTCAGACTGCATTTCTACCATGGAGAATTTTTTGTCTTTCTGGCCCTTTCTTAGAGATTTGTTTTGTTTTCAACAGATCAGCAATACCAAAAAAATCTGTTCCCTGCTTTTTTGCTTTCTTTTCTTCATGTCTTCTTGAATAAAGCCAATGAGGTCTCTGAATTAGAAGCTTTTTGGGTTTGGGACTTTGTTTAAATAACAGCCTGGAGGAAGAGGTTCGAACACCTGTGGTCTCTTGATGGAGTGTCACAATGTGATTTTCCCAGGTGATTATATTCCTTCCCTTTTCTCTCCTCTTTTGGTGTCAGGCTAATATTTGTACCTTTTGATAAGCAGACCTCCACAGGGACTTCTGGGCCTTAACCCCAGCATTCTCAGGCTGTGTGACTTTTGATAAAACCAGATAGTTTTGTGATCATAAAACCTTTGAAAAAAAAAATCCAGAAAAAGTATATTTTTTCCCTTTCTTTTTTTGCCTTTTTTGGGGGATTTCAGGTCCCTTAACACTCCTCCAGAAAAAGGAATAAATTTTTTTTAGAAAGAGGGGAAAAAAAGGGAACAAAGTGCTGTTCCCTTGGAGCCCTGAAAGAAGCAGAGCAGGGAGCACAGAATACTTATGTGCCTGATAAATGGCTGTGTTGCTGAAAACTAAAACTCTGAAATGGCAAGACAAGGCATGGAGGTCTTATCTTGTATAAAGGATGATGATGTACACTTGTTTCAGGGAAATCAGATTGTTAGGGCTTTGACTTACCTGGGAATTGATTAATACAACAGTTTACATATTAAAAAAAGTTCACATGATGAAAAGCAGGAATAGTTCTTTGTGGAAAAACAAAAGCATTCCCTAATCCCCTAACCAGCCTGTGAGATGATTCCCTTCCATATGAATTCAGTGATATGGAACTACTCAGGGAAACCCTCTTAGCACCCTGTAAAGAAGCCAGAACCTCACTGGAGATGCAGCTTCCCTGAGGATTTTAATTCTGGGGAATTTTTATTGCCAGCTCCTCTTCAAATTATATTTGGATAATACTTTCTAGACAGAAACACTGGTTATTGGCAATCTGGTGATAGGTTTTACAAGTCCTGCACTTGGATTTTTGCCATGTGGAACCCCTGCCTTGTTTGTCTACAGAATATTGAATGCTGTTTCCCCCTTTGTAAGTTTAAAAGTATTGTTATAATTTGGAGGAATGAAGAGTAAGGGTGCAGTAAAACATGAATGAGACTGGAAACCTGAGCTGTGAAAGATGGGGGCAAGGCCACAGATTGAGTCAAATAATGGAAATGTGAGTTACACCACAACAGAGCAAAGCAGGGTCAGAAACTGGGAGATGTACAAATCCTGGTCATCAGCAGGGACCCAGAAAACTTCTGGAAATGATCCCTCAGAAGCAGAAGGAACATAAAAAATGAGAAACTAGCACGAAAATAAGAACTTGGAAAAGAAGAAGTTAGGTTTTCATCCTGTCTCCTCCACAGGATGGGGATTGTGGGTAATGGGGCTGAAAAAGCATGGAATGAACAGCTCATTTTGAAGTGGATCAAAGCCACTGAGTTTGGACAGAGTAGGATTTGTCAGGATTGTGACAAGGTTAGAATGTGGGCCCTGAACTACTTTAAGGGATGCTCAAAGCTTTGTGAAGTGAAAGAAACTAACCTACTGCTACAGCTCACCCAAGGAAAACTGCTGTGTGACAACTTCAGGAATTCAGGCCAAATTGAACAGGGAAAAGCAAAAACATCTTTAAAATTCACTTTGCTATTTGCAAAGCTGCATTCTTTTATAGAAATGCAGGAACTTCTCATTTCCACATTTTTGCACAAAACTTATTGCTTCCCAATTACAATAAGGCATTACAATTTCATTTAAAAGATGGTCTAATAAGAAAAAACCTCAAAACCTTTCAGAAAATGGAATACCACCAAAATCATAGTATAGTCAGAGGCTTCTGTCTTTCTTAATTAAAACTTCCAACCATTAAAATAAGTAAAGTGATTTGCATTTGAGCTAACCTTTTTTAAAATTTATGTTCCTCTACCAAAGTAAAAAAAAAAATTTTAAAAAAATTCTCCATGGTTCCCCCAGATCTAATTAGTTCTGGATACAAGTACAGATTTTCTGCCCTTTTTTCTTTTGGTTTCAGCATTCACCCAGCACAGTATCTCTTGATCTGTCAATTTTTCTGAGCCTTAACTTAAGGAAGATAGAGTTACTGTTGAAAAGTCTATTGTAAAGGAAAAGATTGATCTAATGCTAACAGAGGTATTAAACCCCAAGGAATTGAAAGACACCTGTGGATTTAAAAGAGAGGAAACACTTTCTGTGCAGATAAACTGTGGAAAGGAGAGCTCTATTTACTGCATGTGGCCAGCAGTTGCCCAATATCAATGTGTGTACTTCAATGCTGCATCCAGGCAGGAGCCAATGCTTCCAAGAAAAACTTGGAGTTTTAGCCCTTAGCCAAGCAATCATTAAGTCATTTAAGCAGCATTTCTGACCCTTGAGACAGCTGTACAGGTTACATAAATTTCCTTCAAGAAAAGCCAGTAAAACCACCCAGGGCAGCCCCTAAGTTTTCCCTGCCCTGTGTCACAGAGCCAGAACATCCCAGCTTTCCTTCCTGCTGCTCTCTCCCAGCTGAGCCCCACGGGCTGCAGAGATGCTCTCATTTGCCTTCTGCCTCGGTGAATGCCTGAGCAGATCCTGCTCTAGCAGGGAGAGCAGGGGGCTGTCTGCTGGGTGAGGGAGGAATTTGCCATTTTTAGTGGACAGTGAGGGTTTGTCCCCTTGGCCTCCAAATGTACTTCCCTTGTCCTGTCGGTGCAATAAAGCCCTGCAAGGGCAGTGTTTGGAGTGAAGGAGCCCCGAGACTCCAGCCATACTCTGGGATTCTCTCTCCTCCCAGCAAATAACAGTTAGTGGCCAGTGCACAAATGATTGCCGAGCTCAGCAGATCTGTGAAAAGGCAAAAGGCAATTTCACTCTGCAAAATGTCCCACTCCTCCTCCAGATGAAACCCAAGTGTTTTCTCTTGGTGTTATAGTCTGTCACGCACGTGTGGCTCAGACCAGGAGCAGGGACCTGAGTGCTGAGCTGGCTGGAGCAGCTCAGGCTGTTCCAAGCCCTGTGTCCTCCCTGCCCCGTGGCAAGAGGCTGCCAGGTCTGTAGCAGGGTCAGCAGAGGAGCATATGCAGCACCTCAGCAGGGACTGCAGCAGCTCCTGCATAATCCCAAACACTTGTCACTGACTCTTCAGGCTAATTAGGCCAGAGAGGTGAGATCACACTGGTAAAAGAGCCTGTGAGTAGGAATGGCTGAGATGTTTGCACACATTCCCTTCTCCTGCTTCTC
Organism: Urocynchramus pylzowi; assembly: GCA_013397555.1. Classification (NCBI taxonomy): domain Eukaryota; kingdom Metazoa; phylum Chordata; class Aves; order Passeriformes; family Fringillidae; genus Urocynchramus; species Urocynchramus pylzowi. The sequence continues at coordinate 1,127,231 of VZRH01002850.1, read as the reverse complement.
TTGGGGTGTGCGGGAGGGCGGCCAAGGAGCAGGGAGAGCAGCAGGGTATGGGAACTGCTTTAAACCCTTCAGCTGGTGTCACCAGGGCTCAAGAGTCAAGCCCTAGGTTTTGTCCTTGTGGGCTTGATCAAATTGCCTAAGGTTTTGAGGTCTTTCTTGAAGATATTTTTTCCTGAAATGCTACTTTTTGAAGAAAAGTTGGAACGTTAAAAATCAGAATTAAAAAAAATACAGTCACACAACAGGAAATTTGCAGGTCAGTTTAAATCCTTCTCTATCTCAACCTCACATAGAGCAAAAACCTATTTTTTTTGTCTCCCACAGAATACAATACTTTTCAGTAACCTTTTTTTTTTCTTTTCTTCCTTCAATAGAATAAGTCCTCTTCACTCATTCTCCTTTGTTTAAGAAAATAATATTACTCAAAAGAACCAGTGCCAAATTTTCAACTCCTTGCATACTAAACTCCTCTATACTAAACATCAGCCTGGGGAACGTTCCATCTCCTCGTGCCTGCTCCATTTGATGACCTGATAATGTTTTGTACAATAGGAATATGTGAGCAGGGATTTATGGCTTGGATTGTAGCAAGCCCAAACTTTTAGACTTGGTTCTCTCCTTCCAAGAATAAAAAAAAGAATGCCATTGCTTTCTCTCTAGTTTTCTCTCTGAGAATGCCTAGTTAGAGTTCAAGTATTTGTCACTGCCACCAAAGCTGCATCATAGCAGGCAGAATTTGGAAGAAATAAAAAGAGCTGGTTTATTCCTTTTTTGTATTTACCTGGCTGTGGAGAGGGGACATCATGCTAGAGCATCCCCTGGTAACCTCAATGTTGCTTGACCCAGAGCAGATGTGATTTTTGTGAGAGGCTGAGCTGTGTGACAGGGAACAAGCTGCTGGGGTAGTGTGGACATCTGGTATGGGCTGTGCTTCAGAAGATGTACAGAAAAGTGGCTGCAGTTTCTGTGCTGCCTGGAGCTCCCAAAGCAGCGTGGTGGGGAACTCTTACCCCTAGGATGAACTGGGGATGGCAAGAACAGCTCCTCTCCTGTCTTGGCTGACAGCAGCAAAACCAGGATATGGGCTGGCAGAGGCACAGGCTCAAGTGTCTGCAATTAAGATATTTCACAGAAATTTCTGTGCTTGTATAATAAAACCACAACTTTTGGAAATGCAGACATAACTCTTTGCCGCTACATTCATCGTGGAGTGATGAGATAACTTTTGATTTTTCCTTCCTGATGCCATTTCTCTGATCCAACAAAAAAGGAAAGGAGTCAGTAGGGATAATCCCTTGGGAGCACAGTATTTAACACTCATTTGGCAGGTGATATTTACCCTGTTTTAAGAGGATTAGACACAGTTATAGTCCAGAATACCAGTCAAGGTATCTCCAACATCAGCGATTGCTTTGCACAGTCTTTGCCCTTTTAACCAGCTCTTTTGTAACACTGGGGGCCACTCCTGGTTCATCCTCTGTGCAGGGCCCAGGGATTTTCAAAAAACAAGTGTGTGAGAGGGAGAAGCTCTGCAAACAAGACACATGAGTGCAGTTGTATTGAAGTTGCTATCAAGGCATTTATTGGTATGCCAATTGCGCTTCAGCTTCCCAACTGTACATCTTCCTTGTTTTTCAAACCAGCTCTTGCTTGTAGCATTTGAAAACACACCATGGACGATGGTGTGAAATGCCAGCAGGAAAATAAATGGGGAAGCAGGAGAAATGAAGGGGTTTGTCACTTCTGGGTTGTTTCTTATTTATTTATTATTTGATTTGGAGTGGAAAAAATGTGTAATCATGTGGAAAGTAAATTAAAACAGTTCACTAGTGGGTGTTAAAGAAACACCTAATTTTTCTGAAAGCGATGTCTGTTAAGAGATGATAAAGTAAAGCACATTTCCAAGCTGAACTCCACTCCAGAACCTTTTGTAGGGAAGTGAGGGTCCCTCCAGCCCCAGTGGTAGCACCGGGGCCAGAAGATGGTCCTGACTCTGTGTTGGCAAGGTGTGCTGTGAGACATAGAGGGGAAGGGGGGCTCTTCTTTGCTCTATTTTCTTAGTTTCTTTCTAAATCTTGTGCATTTTCACCTCCTTTCCTCTTCAGCTGAGCTGCCCCCGTGCTTGCCTGGCTGTCCAAGCAGTGCTCAGCTGGCAGCTGTGCCAGGCAAGAGCCTGTGGAGGAGGAGTGTCTGAGACCATGCCTGTGGCAACAGTCTGTGTGGCTTTTATCTGCTTTATAGAAAGGGAAACTGCTATTCTTCCATCAGTTACCTCAACTCATGAATGGGTAATGAGAGTAACACTGCAGCTCTTGGTTAATTCTGCTCATTGCAGGAGTCAGACCTGCTCCCATAACTGCACCGAAGGACAGTGTGTTTAACCCTTGGGTAGCAGATTCTCTTAGAGCCTTGCAGAAGGGAAAAGGAAAACCTTTTGTCACTATGTCTTCTTCTCAAAAGCATGAAAAATGGAGCAGGTTGAAAAAGACGACTGGAAGGCTGCTACATCTGTAGCAGACAAACAGATGGGGAAAACAAACAGAGAAGGGATCAAGTCCAGGGCAAGCAAAGAAACAATTTCCACGGAATACACTTCTTGGTCTGGATCAACCCTTTTAAGCAAACGTGTCAGATGTTTGAGGCAGTGCACACTTCTTACATCATACATGGGAACTGGGATGTGAGGCCAGCTCTGGCTTGAAAGGCTTGTACAGTATTCTGTGCTCAGGACTGAGCTAGTGTGAAAAGACAGCTCCAGTAAATGGCAAACACTGCCTTCTCTGCATGCACTCGCTATTCCAGCTGCTTGAATAAACATCCCATCAAAGCTCAGCCCGGGGACTGAACCTGAGCTAGGATTGTGTTTTATCTTGCCTGCCTTGTCCCTTAGCTGAGGGTGGAAGTGGCCCCTTGAGGCCAGGCCCAGCGGGTTGTTTCTGGTGGCACACAGCAGTGGCACGCAGCCCCAGCCCAGGTGAGGTGTCTCGGGGAGATGTGAGGAGCACCAAGCAGTTGTCTCAGAATGAGAGGAAAGGCACAGGATACCCTGAGCAGGGAGTTTCAGTCAGAATTCATCAGGCGTCAGCCAGAGCAATAAAGATCCTATAAAGGTTTTACTGCCCATCAGGGAAGTCCTGCGCATTTCCTCAAATCTGAAAAGATAGAGTGGGAGAGACCAGGGGCTTAATGGCTCATTTTCTGGCTTTCATTAGGTCATTTCATCCATTCTTGGGAATATTTTCCACCTCTTCTTAAACCCACTTTTCATTTACATTTCATGTGCTGAGTTCATCTGCATTAATTATTTTCTTGAATTGTCCAGATATGAAAGAATGGACCGAAAATGTTTCATCATCTAAGACATGCATTTTCTATTAAATATTTGCAGCTTTTCATAGTATAATAAATAAACCTCTGTTGAAAAATCACTCTAAAGAAAATGCTTAATTAAAAAAAAAGATATTAATTTCTTTATCTGGCTTTTATAATAAAATGCTAAGAAAGCAAACATTTTGAAATACTGTAGTTGTAACAGATTGTTTTTCTTTCTTTTTCTTAAGGCAACTGCTTTGATAAATATTTCTAGTTAGTCATAATATAATTATGAATTTGAACTAATAAGATTTTCTCATAATTATTTAACATTAAATTAAATATTTCTGGGAAAAGCTATGGAAACAACAACTGTGATTATGTAAGCAAACAGAAAATCTGAAAAGTATTCAGAGGGTATTTTTATTGCTTGTTGCACTGTGGGTCCTTTTTTGGTTGGAAATGCTGACAGGGACTATGTGTGTGTGTGTGATATGAATGCAGGGTTGTGTCCACAGCCAAGGCTACGGCTGAGTGGGTGGGATTTGAAGTGTGCTAAGAATGTTGTAGGCTTCCAAAGAGAGTTTTTAGCTCTGATAGTAGCCAGACTCTTTGGATGAATTAACTGCAGGGGTGTTGGGAGGCAGTTGGGAGGCTGTTTAGGGGAATGCAAACCTTTATCTCACTTGCCAAATACGAAATGAATTGATGGAGTAATTTTGGCACTCTGAGTCAGTGAAAATGGCACATGTGCTCATTTCTTAAAATCTACTTTTCTGCCTGAACTTGCAATGCTGCTGAGTTCAGTGGGAGAAGTAATGTAAATAAATGCAGATTTCATGTCCCCCCAGTGACTCCAGAGCAGGGCTATGGTGCAGAGCCACACGTGTGCTCAGGCTTTTGTGTGTGCCACATCTATACATGTGAGCATGGGGGAGGAACACCAGTGTGGTGGTCTTGCCTCTGACAACGACTTGCTCTGTGGCCTGTCTCACTATTTCTGTGAATTTTATGTCCTTGGGTTCTAAAATGAGGATAATAGTAACAATTTACCCTGAAATGTGAGCCATGCAGCCTAAAGAGGCCATATTTGTGAGGCTTTCAACTACAGAATGTGCTATAAAACTCACACTAGTCACTGAAAGAAGGATTTGAAGATACATCTGCCAAGTTAGTGACACAAAGGACAGGATGCATAGCCTGTGTAACACTGGGTGACCATCTAGAGATGCTGCAGAAGAAAAAGAAGAAAAATCTTACATCATCATTAACTGTAGATTGGGTCTTCCATCTTCTAAACCAGGGGTGCAGACACACCTGCCCTCAAAAGGAAGGAGATGTTCCCCTGTGATGTTCCCAGGTGGTTACCTGGCCTGGGCAGGCTCTCTCCTGGGGAAAAGTTACTCCTGTGCTGTAAGTGAGAGCTGTCTTAAGGATTCTGCTGGATGTGAGCTTTTAGCTCTGCCCCAGTGGTGGTCCACAGCAAGTGATGCTGGAGCTGGCTGGCAGCATCCTTTCTGTGCCAAAATGCTTGAAGGAGCACCAGCAGGGCACTGGCTCAGCCTTATGTGCTCCCTTTCTGGCTAATGCCAGTGTCATCATAGCATGAACCAGGGCACAGGAGTGAAATGAGCCCTGGAAATGTAAGCAGTGTACAAAATCTTCTTTGCTGATATGAAATTTTCCTTAATAGAAGTAGAATTTTTAATGTGGAAGCTTTGTAGGCCAAAATAATTTAGCCAGCTGTTCTATTGTGCCAGACACTTGGCTTGCATTCAGAATATGTTTCTTGCTGTTCTGATGTCAAATAGAAAAGCCAATATTCCTTGTCATATTTAATGTGTCTGCCTTGGGAAAACTAAAAGTTTCCTGTACCAGCATTGCCTCTACAGCAGGGCTGTCTAGGTCTGCTCTTTTGTGAGTTTTAATATACCAGTGCTGTGTTCACGGCTCTCATCCTTTACCTACTTTCTGCCTGCTGCAACAGGAGGAAGGTTTTCTTTTTCTCCTCTTATACAGTGCTGAGCTGATAGATCTTTTGAGCAAGGCAGCTTTGGTTCAAATTTGGTGTATTGCTAGGGCAGGGCAAACTGATGAATTGTAAATGTTGGTTTGGGAAAGATGTGTCCAAGGCACTGCAGGTTGTTTCAACTCCAGGACATCACTGCAGCTTCTCTCAAAGAAGGGAAGATACAAAGAGAGGAGAAGGAGGAGGAAAGGGAGGAGGCATCTGCAGCAAAAATGTATGACAGTGTTGCAGAGGATGATAGCCACAGCAAGAAGGAGGGATCTGAATTTAAGCTGGGGGCTGGGGCAGCAATCACCTCACCTAGTGCTAGGAAAGTGCTTATCTGCTCCCAAATTCCCCTCCAGAGGCAACTCATCTGGCCTACTTCAGTGGTAGCCATCAAATGAGGTAAATTAGGAGCTAGGAACAGCTGTTGTCTTGCTGGACTTGACTAAGGAGAGCCTGGCTGTGTCTTGGTCTTATCTGGTGATTTCCACCTGTGTCCTGCACTGGGGTCACAAAGAGCCAGGGGATTTTTGCACTATTTAGAAACCCTTCAGCTATTACAGGCAGTGCTGGTCCTCTGGGCCAAAGGACAGGGAAACCCCCAGGTCAGCAGGGTAGCAGCCTCATGGGGAATGTACAGACACCGTGGACAGCTCAGGCTGTAGAGGATGCTGCCCTCCTGTGCAAAGAAGCTGCTGCTTTTGGGGGGTGTTGACACTGGCACTCATGCTGGCTGTGTGACAGACACAACCTGCCCTGACACAGGGAGCTGCATAATCCACCTCAGTGAAGAAGGAGGAGCCAGCAGATTTCAATAGTCCTGTGCCACCTTTCTTTATGTGCCCTGAGCACAGTTCTCCTCCATCTCACAGTACAAGCTCTCTCTTTCCCAGTTTAAGACCCTGATCTGAAGCCAACTCAAATAAATAGGAACATTTTAGATAAAACCATAATTGAAGGAAATCTTTACTGCATTTGCTTCTCAAAGTGCTCCAAAATTCCCTGCACAATTAATTCTTAAAGATGGAGGACAATTCCATGGGTTAAAAAAAAAAAAAAAAAAAAAAAAAAAAAAGTGTGTGTGTTTTATAATCCAAAGTCAAGAAACATATAATTCCATTCTAGTTGGGAACCTTGTTTCGATTTTTTCTTTCATGGATTAAAATACTACCACCATAATCAGCCTTTTTGTTTTTATTGTGCATTTAGAAGGTCCATTCATTCACAGGGTAAATTTATCTAATTGGATCTAAAGGCAACATCTCTTTCATTATACAAATAACTGTGAGGCTTTTCCTGCAAGTAAGTACATAAATACAATCTAAAGTTTCTGTTGTCATTCCTGACTAGGAAATGCAGCTAGAGGCAAAAGCTAACAAAATGGCCAGCTTCAAAGAAGCTGAGTCTTTCTGCTTTAGTTTTTTTTTTTCTTTCTTTATCAAAACATGGTAAAGAATTCATAGCCTTTCTCTGTGTGTGCCACAAGTTTTCTTATTTTTCCCTTGTAACCATTATAATCTAACAGAACATTTTCATGTTTTTGTATTCTGGATATCCAGGATGTGTCATCAAGCACCAAGCAGGGAGAATTTTAAACTCAAGCAGCAGAGTGCCAAATTCTGGCACAGCTTCTGGCAGGAGATGGACACAATTATATCCCCCCTCTTCTTGTGCAATCCCCATGTTCATTCCCTCAGTTCCCTTCTCAGATTTAGCCAGAGCACCAGTTCTGGTTAGGGACTGGAATGTGTGTCCCAAATGGAGGTTTGTCTTTACAAACCTTACTGTAAGATTTTTTTTTTTTTTCCTTTTCCTTTGGTGCTGATGAATAGAACACAGGCTTGAAAATGGGATTGTCTTCCTGCTGACAGACTGCAGGGCTTATCTGTAAACAAAAAAGTATTTATGGAAGTAGGTGTTAGTTGTGGCTTTTCAGAGCTGCCTTGAGGTATCGAGGAACTGTGGGATTATCTCTTTTAGGATAAATCTCTTTTTTTTTTTTGCCACTCATCACTCCAGTATCTGTACATCTGCTGTATAAAACAGACTAGGAGAACAAAGACCATTGTGAATCTCATGAGTGTTTGACTCATCAGCTCTCTTTCTGCTTACAGAAAGTTTGGTCTGGTTGAAAAATATTGCTTATAAGTGCCAGAGAAGCTTTCAGTTTTACTAGTCTAGTTTGAGATTTTAAAACTTTTACAGAGTAAGGAATTTAGTAGCATCTTTTCAAAATACTCCTTTAGACATCCAGCTATTAGATTATTTAGAAAGGTGTCAGGAAAGAAACCTTTCATGAGGTAGCAACCAGATTTCAAACAAAGGTCCAAACCACAAGAAATATCAACAGGGAGAAATACATTGTTTCTTTCCCAGAATTTCTTTTGAAGTCTTTGTATTACTTGTGATTTATTATCTAGTTCTGTGCTCAGAAAATGGTTTATCTGTCACTATTTTTCATATCAGATGTCCATAATGTATGACTATTGGATTTTATTTGTTTCCTAATTTCCAGTCTAGAATCTTTAAAACAAGCTTAGGGGCTTAAGGTTTTTTTTCCTTTCCTTGGTTACCACCAGCAGTAAAGATTGTTCAGGCTAAACTAGAAAGGCAAGTATCAAATTTAACAGAGAAGGAGGACAAAAAAAAAAAAAAAGAAAAA
>VZRH01002850.1:1099844-1119191 GCA_013397555.1 Urocynchramus pylzowi | reverse complement strand
AAAAAAAAAACAAAAAAACCACTCTGGGCATTAGAGATTCTCTCATATTCTATGCTTTAAATGTGCCTACTAATTTCACTTCCAGTACAAGCCAATGCACTCTGGCACTTAGAAAACCATGGCAAGTAAATAGGAGGGGACACATGGAGTGAAGAGAATGTTTTGCTCAAGTCAGGTTTACTGTGAACAGGTAGGCTCAGCTGGGCTCAAGTCTTACTGCTGAAGGACAAAGGAGAGGATCAGGGAGAGTGGGTTTTGGATCAAAGGTCCTCTCTGAGTTGTGAGCTGCCCAATGCTGCATCCCAAAGGAGGACTAGCTCTGCCAGCTGACTTGCTCTGGTTGGATAAGTCAAGTTTGTTGAAACTGTAGGGTTTTGCAAACATGGCTCATTTTAAATGAGATTGCTGAGGGGATGATTATGCTGGCAGCTTAGCAGCCAGAAAGAAGGAACAGTGACTTTTAGAAGGCATTTTTTTCAAGTTCATTTGGGCACAGAGCTATTTTTTTGTTGTTGTTGTTTTTCATAAGTAACATCTTAAATGAGATGTAGCCATTTTTGTGTGGCTTTTCTGCTCTTTCTGTGTCTTAAAGAGAGCAGCCATTTTCACTGGATGCCTAGCTGGAAAAGAGAAAATGCCCATGTGGTCTAAACATCCCATTGGGGTAGGCAGCAGTGATGCTCTCAGGGCTCTGAGAAAAGAAGCTGCAAACCTGAGCCTGAAGGGGGAAAGGAGAACAATGCAAATGCAGATAACTTGTCCAACCTATGAAAAAAATAATGTTTAAGAGTATCAAAGTCCGTGCTGTGATTAGTCAGCAAGTGGAGAGAGGAGAGGACAATGGACCTGCATGAAATGATGAGATGATGATATTGAGAGTAAAGATTTTGAGGGAGAAAATGGGAAAGGAGGTTTAACTGAGAATAATGGCCAGATAGTGACATACAAACTTCTTTTTTTAATCCTGCTGTTCTTTAAAATTGAAACTTTTGTTCATTTTGCCACTTAATCAAAGTAGCTGCCCATCAGGGCTACAATTAAGAAAATCATACAAAGCTGTTTTTTCCAGCTTTTTTTTTCTTTTTTTTTTTTTGGAAGGTTTTCTGTTGAAGCTAGCATGTCCTTGCTCATTATTACTAAAAATAATAAGTACATAAACAAATACATGTGAGATGTTCCAAACCCCAGGGCTGGCTGTGTGCAGCACATGGCTCACCTGCTGGCAGGGTCTGTGCTTCTGGGCTGTGTTACTTTCCCTCCAGTAACAGTCTTCACTGATGTCTTTTTCCAAAGCAGAAGTCAAATCCTCCACCAGAGATGTGCAGTGCATTGGAGTTGCTGTTTTCTGGCCAGCCATCCCTGCTGTACCTCTGTGTTAGGAAGTACTCACAAATACTCTAGCAGGAGAATTATTCTTTTAGGCATCCCAGGAATCAGTAACATCTGTATTCCAGTTTCATCTCTCTGTATTGTTTGCTGCCCATGCAATTATATTTTGTCTTCTGCTGAGGTCACTGTCATTGCAATTGTTTTAATTGCAGCTGATGAGTCGTGGGCTTTTGAAATCATTAGTGGTTCCTATGAGCTCTAGAAACAGAATAGCATCATTTCTTCCTTGCTGTTCTTAGTCTTCCGTGAAAGTGAAATCTATACAGAACTTAATTACATTTTATATCTTATGTGTTGTTTTAACTGAACTAATATTTACAAATGGATTTGATGAATATCATTGCATTTAAGGGAAGGACCCCCTCTGTGTTGTCTTTTCAAGTTGCTGAAAAGAAATCAGAAAGAATGAGTTCTTTAGAAAACTTTAATTACTAGCTGATTTCATTGACCTGCTAGGCTGGTGGTATCTGCCTTCCAGTCTTTTTTCAAATAATTTCTCTTCCATTTGAATGTTTAGGGATACATTAGCACGTGGCCATAATAATTACAAACTATAATGATTAAAAATTAGGGGGTTTCTGCTACCAAGAGTTTTTTCTCATTCCAGCCAAAGGCAAAATACAAGCAGAGATTTCTCTTCTTTCCTTTGTACTTAGGGGATGAGATTTGCAGATGAGTGTAGGAGGAAGGAAGCAGCTGATGGCAAGTTTAAGGAAGAAAGGAAACATTTTGTGGGGACTTTTTGAAATCCCTGACTCACATCCCTCTGTTAGAGGGCACTCTGGTTTCTTGTTTCTGGCCACAACCTGAAGCAGCTCTTGAGCAGTAAAGGTTGCAGTCTTGGCTTCTGTTGTACTTTATGATTTCAGTTCTCTGACTTAGCTTTGTCCATTAGTTTTATGTTTTGCCTTTGTGTTTCTAAACTTTTAAACGTGGTAAATGAAGTGACTGCAGGCATTTAATTAAGAAATACTAACAAGTTCATCTGTTGTATTCAGCCTCTTTTTAAGGAGCTGTTTACAGCGAGAAAAGACAACTGTGTGTGTTGGTAAAAGCAATTGTGCTTTTTCATGACCCAATACACCTGTCAATTAAAGCAATCCTTGAGGCACTCCCTGATCCCTCTCTGACCAGTCTTTTGACCCCCCTCATCTGCTGTCAGACTTCTAGTTAGAGAAATTGATTTTTTGCACTCTTTTCCAATCTAAATCTTCAGAATATGCAAAGATGTGACCTGTTTTACAGCTGCTTTACATTTGAGGTGGGGACCTTCTGCAACTATACCAATTACACTAAGACAACTATCCCATTCCTCTCCTGTATGGGACAGGAGGAATTCAGTGATACTAGGCAGTTGGGAGATGGAAAAAAATCACCCCTGTTCTTCCTCCAGTCCTGGATTTTTCATATACAAGCCCAAGAGAGGAGTTGGGCTAGAAGCTTTGAATTCTTTCTCATCCTTTGGCTGTTAAAAGTGGAGAGCAGCCAGTGCTCATGCTTTGTGATATCATGCTTTGTGATAAAACTTCTGTCTGTGACAGCCCTTCTGTAATGAATTGCTCAGTGAACAGAGAGGTAAGTCCATGAGACCTCGAGCATCCTTTGCTTGCCTTGGTGTTCCCAACTCCAGAGCCCTGTGCTCACATGCTGCAGAAATGGAGGCTTGGTGTGTGCACTGCTCAGAAGTCTCTGCTTGTAAACATTGGACCATGACTTGCCCTTTAAACTCTAGCACTTGCTTGTCATTTCCAGTTTAATAGTAGCAGCTAACTATAACTTATTTTCTGAATTTTTTAGGAAATGTAATGATCATATTCATTTTTAACCTGGCTGCTTTCTCTGTCTCAGTTTTAGCTTCATACCTTCGTTTCTTTTTCCTGTCCTTTGTCACCTTTGTAGGAAACTGAAATGTTCATTTTCCTTTAATAATCCAGCCCTTACATCTTACATTAGGCTAAAGCAGGAAGAGAAAAATTCCTAAACCAATCTGAAGACAATTCTGACTTGATAAGTGAATTAATATCTTTCCAAGGAGAAGAGAGAGGAAACCAAACCACAATTAATTTAATAAATTTTCCATCTTAATGTCTCATGGGAGGTTGATGCTTCTTACATAACAGGGAAATTTGTCTACCTTTGTTCCAACACAGCTGCTCTTAGCCAGATGTGACCAAGAGTTGCCCTAAATGTATTTTTTTTTGTGTAATTGGGCAATATATCTCTTTGGGGCATGTAAAGTGTGACTGACAAACATCTGCCATGAACATGATTGCCTCTGTACTAGAAACATGCAAATAAATTTTCCCTGCTCCAACAGTCAGTGACATCTTCTGGAAACTTTTCAGACACATTAGTGAACATCTAGAAATGTTTAAGACTTGAGTGTTCTATTTCCTCCTATTTTATTCTCTCAGTGTCCTTTATTAGCACAGTCATTTACAGGAAAGATGAGATGCTGCAGGGGTTCTTCTGTTGGTTTTGTCTTTGCTTGTGCTACTATTGGGGTCTTTATTTTTTTTAAGTATCACTCCCCTTTATTGCTTAACTAAAATTTACAGTACACTGGCTGTGGCAACTGCTTCATCACCGCTGCAATGTATGAATTCTTCCAAGAGTTTGCTTTTCTTCCCTTTAAACAGAGCTGTACTGATATATGTGAGAGCTGGAGGAAAAGCAAGCTGTGGGTTTCCATTATCAAGATGATTTTTTTAATTACTTGTTTGAGGTAGAGTTGGGTGCCAGTTTCTAGTGACATTTCTGTCTTTCCCTGGGAGTAGGACACGGGTGTAGCTCTTTGAGGAGGAAGGAGTATAGGGCTGGAGGGAGAGAGGTTTCTGTGTGGTGTTAAACAAATAGTTCCACCTGAGCAGGTTTTTGATTTTTGTCACAGTTTACTTGTAGTACTTATTTGTTTCTTGCTTTTAAAGGAAATGAGAAAAGGAAGCTCTTGAAAAACACCATCAGTCACAAACCAAAACCACGGCAGTCAGCAAGTCAATATTTCCCAGTTTTTCCACTTGTGTTTCGTGTCTCTTGGTCAGAGGGGCAGCACTACAGTTTTACCCTTAGAAAGGAAACACACAGTGTTTTTATGAAGTAAAACATACATTTTTATGAAGGTACATGAGTGACAGTGTCCTGTTCAGCCTGGGGTGGTGGCTGGGACTGCAGGGGCACTCCCTTGTCCCAGTCTGTGGCAGTGTGAGCCACAGGAATGGCATGGCAGGAGTCAGCAGGAGTGAGGAGGAGATGGGGCTGAACACAGCCAAAAAATGATGCCAACAGTCTACTGAACAGCTCATTCCTCCATTGGAGGCTGTTAGATCTGTTGTGGAGTCCCATGGAAGTCCCAAATATCGATTATTGGGACTAATTAAAGGCCAAATTATTGTGGACCTCCCCACAGGGCAGCATTAATTTTGTGCAAACTTAACTCTGATGTTTCTCAGTTCTGGGAGCTCCATTTGTGGCTAGCTGGACACTTATTTATCAAAGTTCTAATCTTCACAGATTTTGATCCTCAAGTTGCTCTCTCAAAATGGGAAACAGAGATGAGCATTTCCATGGGGCTTGACAAATCTCCCCACAGGTCACACTTTTCCCTGCAGCTTCTGAAGGCAGGCCTGGTATCAGTACCCACTCTGCTGCCAGTTTGAAGGTTGTGACACTAAACTGATGAGTGAATTTGTAAAGCAGAGTTGAACAAATTAAAAATTCCTGTAGTCCACACCAAATTTATTTTTTGTTCTGTTTTATGGAATGATTCAGAATGGTTATTAATGATGAGGCCAACATGACACAAAGCAACTCGAGAAATGGTGTACCTTTTCTAAATAGAGCATTTAAAGAAGCTGCTGTAGCGTTGTGCTTTCATTTTTTTTATTTGATAGTTTGATTTTAAATCAAACAAACCCCGCATTCAGTGTATAGCTTTCTGTGTGTTGGATTCACTTTGTTTTCTATGTCCACTTAAATCCCAAACTTGTAACATTAGAGTTTACAGCAGGATGGAGCTTTCTGAATTAAGTGTTAAGGATTGCAGACAGTGAGGCAAATTCAGCAGTCTCTACTGCATCAACACAATGGCCATGAAAATAAGTTTTATTGATCCACACCTAAATAGGTACATAAAATATTTTTGTTTTATAACTAATCCCCGTAGAAAAGGCTAAGATGTATTTCTAAATAAAAATGTTTCCTGAAAGAGATGAGTATAATTCAATTCTAAAATATTTTCCTTTTGCAGAACTAATAAAAATCCCAGAGTAATTGGTCGCAAAGCAACAAGCTGGTTTATGAAATACACACTCCTGTGTAAATAGATAAGCCATAGATCCTGAATGAAATTCTTTCCTAATAAAGGATCCATGCTCACTTGCATTTCCTTCCAGATATCTCCTCTTGCTGGTAGAAAGCAGCCTGTGGCTGGTTTCCACCTTCTCTCAGCACTGTGCCAATGAAAGCTGCTGCACTCTTTTTCTGTTGTCACTTTTAGGACATTTTGTGGTATAAATCAAACATTCCTGCTTTACATGTAAAACATGGATGGGATTAAACCAAGTCTGCCTTTCCTGGGGAAGTGTCAGGTGCAGACTGTTCCCTGCACCAAAGATTTCCCAGGTGACAGAGCAGCTGTGGCAGGCTGGGGGTGTGTGTGCTGTGGCAGGAGTCCATCATTGTCAGGCATTTGTAAGTTCTGCCGTGGCCATGGTAAGGAGTTTATCTATCCAATTTGTGCTCACAGATATGAGGTCTTCAGGGAGGCAAATGCTGCATTGTGGCTGAAGCAGCCCTGGCACAGGAGCCTTCCTGCAGTGTGAACTCACACTGTCAGACTGAACTACGATTCTGTTCCTGGAGAAGCTGCACAATGCATTAAAATAAGAGCTGGGAAGGGCTGAGCAAAATTTTGACTATTTCTGACATAAGGGCAAAAAGACAATTATATGAATACTTGTTTGAATCTCTGCAAAGGGCTGATATGGTAAAATGTTGCTATATGCAGACAATCACTAATGCTTTTGCTGCTATTTTTTAATGGGGTATAGACTCCTGGCAATACCCACATCATCTTTACAAAAAAGAATAAAATCAGTTGATATACCAAATGTATTCCTTTTTATATTAAAATGTCTTTTGGGATACCATCCTAGGACAAAACCAGTTTCTCTCCTACATAAATAATTTTGTTCAGCTTGCTTGGATATATACAAAATGAAGATGAAATAGCTCTAACGTTTCACAGGTTTTTCCAGTTAGAATAGAAAAAGAAAATTCTTTTTTCTTCATCCCTGCAGACAGTATTTCTTAAATAAGGAAGCCTTTCCATATTTTTACCAAGTAATTAAACCACTGATGAATTTCAAACTGGTATCAAACTTTTCAGCAGTTCTGCTCATCGAGCTCAGTCAAAACCCTGTTTACCTTCCAAAAATAATTTAGGTGAAAAATTTCTAATCTGGCCTAGGTGTTTTCCAAGTAATACATCTGACACCTTTGGAACATTTCTTTTAAGTCTTTGTCCAAAAACCCTGTAACTTGCTTTTCCACTGATCTCTACTGTTGCAGGCACACAGTTTGTGGTGATTGGGATGGGGCTGGGCCCAGCCTCATCCCCAGTGGGTGCAGCTGTGAGCAGCAGGGGAGCAGCACTGACAGCAATGAGCATGGAGTGCCCAGGGCACTGAGCAAAAAGGGCACAGAGGGCACAGGTGTAAGGCACGTAGGATGGAGGGTATAAAAGCTTGTACTGTAGAACAATAAAGAGCTGCAGATGCTTGAAGCCTTCTTTGGTGTTGGTCATGCTCTCACCATGGTCCCTACACTCTACATTTCTGCAAATGTCTTGGATTAACAACAAAGCCTGTGATAAAATAATTATTTGTTTGGCTTTGGGAAGTAAACCACTCCATGCTCATGCAAAATGGGTCCCTACTCCATCTTCTTGAGTTGATGATTTTATCAACAGGCAATTTCCAGTAATGGTGAAGAATGAGGGGTGTCAGCAGGTCACCTGCGTTAGCTGAAAGGAAACACCTGGAAAAGTGGGAGAATTTAAAAAACAAAACTGGTTTGAGAAAGGTGACTGTATTCTCTTTGTCTTTTGCTAGTTCTGATTGTGATCCTCAAAGGAAGGAAATGTCATCACAGCATGTTTCCAGAAATCTCAAGATCAGCAAAAGGTAAGGTTTAAGGCTGTATTTTTGTGTCCATTGCTTATGTCTAAATACAGTAGTAATAGGCACAGAGAAACCTTTTTCAGCTGGAAGAGTCTCTGAGGACTTTCCAGAACAAATATTTAATGTTCCAGTTTTTCTTTCAATGTTCATGTGAGAGTAGAAAGCTCACCAAGAGCTTCAAAAATCATGGGGAATTTCCTCAGCAGTTTTGTGCTGTACAGTTTCTGAAATTGTGTTTTACAGTTCTGCTCAATCTATAGATAACAATTTCCTATGAAATGCTCATTTTCTTCTTCTTCTTTTTTTTTTTTTTTTTTTTTTTTTTTTTTGTTTGGTGTTTTGTTTTGGTAAAAATTGGTCTGGTCATGGTTTGAACAGCAAACCATCAGGCTCTTTGCTCCTATTATCCAGACTACATGGCCTCTTGGATCTTGGCCTCTGAGTCTATCTCACATTTTTGCTCTACTGGAGATGTGTAACAGCTTCTGGTTTTGGGACAAGGTAGAAAAGACATACACTTGCATGTATTTTGTGGTGGAAGAAATAGCAGGAAAGAAATTTAATCATTGCTTTCAAAAAGCATGAGAGAGGAAAGTTACACACATCTCATTGTCTCTTTTAGGTGAATTTATTACAGTTTTTTGAAGCTAGAAGGGAAGTTAAAAAGAGGCTCTAGCCTACTTAAACACTTACACTGCTTCAAGGAGAGTTCAAGATATAGTGCAAGGCACAATTAACATAGGTCCTGGCAGTGGCTGTAAAGTGTATGCTTAAAATGAGTCACAGAAGAAAATGTAGTAAGTAGTTTTACTATTACTGTCAAAAATACACCTTATTATTTAAAAAAAAATAGACTTAATTTATTCTAATTAGGACACCTGTTTAAGAGAGGAGCATGTAAAATAGTGGCAAAGCACTGATGAATTTTTAAATCATGTATTACTTTTATTACCACCTGAAGCCCATATTTAACCTCCTGAGTACAGCAATCAGCATAGATGATGTAAGAAGGAACTTCTATATTAGTTGTGCATGAAACATTAATGCCTTCCAGGATTTTTTTTCAATACACAAGTAAATGGAAGGAAAAAAAAGCAGAAATAAAGGATACTATACTAGACAACAAGGAAGGAGGTGATAAAACTAGTGAGAACTGTAGTAAGATAAGGGATGTAGCTAATGAAAGTGTGGTCCCAAAGACTGTCAAGAGAATGAGTGTGATTAATGAGCCAGCACTGCAATGCCAATTGTTCTAGTGACAGGAACAAAGGGAAAATGAAGAAATGGGAGCTTCTGGGGCAGAACCTGAGGGTGGATATCCAGGATGGCAAAAACCATGGTGGCATATAAAGGATTTAATTGCAATTTCAAAATTGAAGGACCTGTGCAAATCAGGAGAAA
Organism: Urocynchramus pylzowi; assembly: GCA_013397555.1. NCBI lineage: Eukaryota > Metazoa > Chordata > Aves > Passeriformes > Fringillidae > Urocynchramus > Urocynchramus pylzowi. The sequence goes on along the minus strand of VZRH01002850.1, from coordinate 1,110,222 downwards.
CAGAAAATGCTTGTAATGGGATGGAAGCAAAATGGCAAGGCATGGCCTGAAATGGACACTTCTGGACTGCTGAGGGTGAGAATGGTAAAGCAGTTTTCAGGTACAAACTACACTAAAATTGCTATCAACTACAAATTAAGGAGAATTAAAAGAGAAGGATAACAATAGGTCTGTAAATAAGTATGATTGAATTGGAAACCCTGCACTAGGTGACTGAGAAAAGGACCTTGAAATGGGGCTGCCCTGCTCTCTCTGCCAAGGCAGCACGTGAACAGGGATGGCTGGGAGCAGGATCAGCCTCTGTGGGAGATGGGGATCTGGCAGCTCAAAGATAGGAGCAAAGTAGTTTAGGACAATAGGAAAATGCATTTAGAGGCCATTGTAAGAACTGACTGAGGAAAAAAAATGGGCTGGCTGACAGTAGCAGAGCTGGGAGGGCAGTGTGGAAATGGCAGAGCAACTTTTGAGGAGCTAAGGAGGATATTTCTGTTGCAGAAATATCTCAGCTTGTGCAGTGGTGGATGTGCCTGGACACAGTCAAGTGCCTGCCTTAGTCATGGGTTAAGAACAACAAATTAAGAGGATTAAGAAGGGCGTTTGAAGACCCTTTGGGATTGCTCTGTTATTGTAGGATGGAGGCTCTGTGGCATTACTGTTGGGCAGCAGAGGAATGATTAATAAGCCTAGGGCAGTGCCCATTGTATTAAGGCTCTTGAGTTCAAAATAGCTTTGAAAAGATGTCAGCTACTCCAAAGCATTTAAATACTAGCAGTGTCCTCAAGTTACAGGTAGAAAAGTCATCTGGAGTCTATTTTAGGAACAACAGAAAAAGCCTTCAAGGCAAAGGGCTGTGTGTTCAAAAGGGTTATGAAATCACTGAAATGAAATTGGGAGTTATGAGTTAAAGTAATGCAGAAGAATCTAGCCAGAAAATTAAGCTACAGCACAAAAAGTCAGGACAAGGTGATAATTACTTTATCACATTGATCTGGACACCAGTGTGGCTAAAAAAAGAAAAAAACCTTGGTGAGATATATGGAAAAGAAGAGGGGGGTGCAGATGTTACTCATGCCCCAGAATAAAATGCCTGTTTTCAGCAAGGGAGATTATTGACCCAGAGAAGAGAGCTGGGTAGCAGATGAGATGGAAATACATTCAAGGTAGTAGAAAACCCAGAACAAATGACAGCAAAGAAGGCAGGGGATTTCTGCCATGGCCTGGTCATGCATTAGCAACCAGCTCTGAAGGAGTGCCCTGAGCTCAGGCTTGCAGGTGAGTGCCAGGAGGTCAGCTGGGGTGCCCTGGGAGGCTGGATGTGGAGCTGCTCCTGGGCTAGTCTGAAATAAAAGCTGTTGTCCCAAAGCACAGTGAACACTCAGGCCTCAGAGCAGAAGGGTGATGTGCTGGAGCACTAGGCCAAGAACTATAGGCTTGCTGCTGGCTAATTCAGTCACCTAAAAGGCAGGTATGATAGCATGGCCTGATCCAGTTGCCTAATACAACAGGGAACTCAGCTCAGTGAGCTCTTTGCTGACTATTTTTTTTTTTTTTTGGTGGCCAATAATGATATTCATTGCAGGTGTAAGATGCTGCTGCTCTGACTTCATTATTCAGTGGCTTAAATGCTTTGACCTAAGTTTCTTGATCCTTGATCTTGTCCTGTCTAAAATGAAATCTCTGTCCAGAAAACACCTTGAAGCAGCACTTCAGAGCTCTGTGACAACCAGTGAGCCTTATCAGGTCAATGAATTAAAGCTGGAGCAGAACTTATTATCCAGACCCTTCCAATCAGTGAGACAATGTAAAGACAGTTTTAGAAAACTTTCTGTGCTTCCAAAAGACACCTGCAGGACATGAAGTTACTCTAGTTTCTCCTAATTTTTGTACACAAGGTAGTGGAAGACTACTGGAAGGGTTTCTCATATTTCTCACTTAGTATTAGTGCATTTGCAGCCCTTTGCAAAGTCCTGAAACTACACAGGTTGTTGAAAATGTTTATTGAATATGAGAACACAAAACCATATCATTTGCCTGAGAGCCTAACCTCTGTAGCAGTGGGTTAAGTTAAATGCAGGTCTCTATGCTAACCTGCTTCTCTGAGTCTGTCACATTTCTCTCTGCTACCTGTGGTGGGAGGAGGTCCTCAAATAAAGGATATTTGGAAAGAAAACACTGGTTTTGGATAGGTCAATCAAAACCAGCTCTATACTTGCTGTAGAGCAGCCACTATATGAGATTTGGGGTGGGATTTTTTTTTTAATAGTATCTGCATCTTTTCTTACCTGTGGAAGATGTCTGTTCCGAGGTAAGCTTCCTTCTTTATGCATTTGTGCACTTATTTCTGGAACTGACTATTTTTTATGTCTCATGTACTAAGGTTGCTGTGCCTCAGCTATGGACCACACTGAACTGGCATTCAGTAGTTTTGCCTAAATTCATGCACTCAGAAGTGAGACCACAGTAGGATTGTGTAGGTGGCTGTGCTGGGGGGTTCTGCCTTTTCCCAGGAGCCAGAGGTGCTGGCTGCACTCTTGTTGCTGCTCAGCTCACTCAGCCCCCTCTTCTAAGCAGAAATTTGCCCAGCATGCATTGATTCCACACTAAGAATTGTCTGCCTTGCCCTTTTAGGCAGATATGGGTCTCCCAGCTAGTTCTCCAGAGCTGGTTCAGGAGAACTGAGTCTCCAAGGAACAGTAAGTGCTCTAATACTTTTTGTTCTGAAAACTTCTGTGAGACAGCAGCTTCATCAGAAATAAAAACGAATCACAAAGTGCTGTAAATGAGCTGATAAATGACCAGCTGAGTATTCCTACCTAAGTATTCATTTGATTGTATAACACTGCTGATCTCTCAGAAAAACCACACCTTTGGATGAGATCAAATGCTAAGGTGAAATCAGTAGAGGTAATTTGTGAGCATCTGAGAAGCATCAAGAAGCAGAACTGTTCCACTGTGGTATCAGAGGTTAAGTGCCCTGGCTGTGAGAGTCACAGGAATGAAAATCTGTCCACAGCTTAAACCAGAGAGAACATGAAGTATTAAACACAGACTTTTTAATTATCCATCTGTGAAATCTCACAAGCTGCTGCTGATTATTAACTCTCACACTTACTTGTGGGTGTTCATGGGGCTGCTAAATATATGTTGCACTGCTTTATTTGTTTCAGTAAAAGGGAAGCAAAATGGATGGACTAGAAAAATAGAATAAAGATCCTTTAGGCAATTCTTTTTCTGCATCCCAGGAGAGAGCTGAGAGCTCATGGGTTCTGATCCAGATCAGCAGGGTGTTACAACACAGAAATAAAACATTGTGTTTTGAATGAGAAAATGTGTTGTATAAGTCAAATTAGAATTCTACACTGGATCACAACATTTTAAGCCTTTTAATTCACATTTGTAAGGTGATCCAGCTCAAGAGACATTTGACAACAAGCAAAAAATAACCTTTTTGAAAACATACTTCCTGTTAGCTTCTTAATAGACATTTTTTTCTTTTCAAAGGTGAAATAAATTAAAGATGGGAAAAAAAATCAATATGTAAACACGTGGAGAAATTTATTGGCTGAGAGTGTGGGCAGAACTAATTTAGATAAGGCTATGCTTCTGCAGTAATCCAAGGTTTCAAAATAACCTCCTTTGCAAATGTTTGACCTTAGGAGTAATCCACAGTTGATGAAGGTGTACCAGAAATGTTTGCTTCTCTTCTGGTACTTATTGATTAAATAAAAACATAGGTATTATATGTTTTAATCAAATTTTCTTGGTTTGTTTTTGTTTGGTTTGTGGTTTGGTTTTTTGTTGGTTTGTTTTTCTTTTGTTTCTTTTTTTTTTTTCTTTGATTTCGCATTGAAATATTGTAATTGCCTAGGAGATTGAAGAATGTATCTTCTACACCTGGCTTCAGAGAGAGCTTTGAGAAAAGTGAAATCTGTTTTTCCATGTGCTCACAAGAAAAACACCATGAATCCATTGATTCTGCTCCCCTCTGGAGTCCTGAAAAGCCTGAGACACCAGAATAAACTACTTCTCCCATGCCAGTTGTTAGGCTAAATGTTCTTCCTGGAACAAGATACCAGTTTTTTGACCAGTATCCCATTTAGAGGTTTTATTTGGTTTTATGTAGAAGAAAGCATTTTTATGTCCATGGTTTCAACTTTATGAAAGCTCAGTAGTGAGGACCTTTTTTTGAGACAAAGCGCTTATTAAAAGAACTTAGAGCGTGATCCTTTATAAACAATTTTTCTATTTGAAGATAGAGCTTTAGGCAGGGCTCTATTTCAGCCAAAGGCAGGATTGATGAAGCCTTCATAGTGGGACCTTAAAAAGATATGTGCTAAAACCTGTGCTAGAACCATGTGCTATTGGACTCTGTTTGGGCTCGTAATCTTCAAACCTTGATGTCAGTCCAGCCTGTGGGGTTCCCAGCTGAAGCCTGGCTTTCCTGGGATCAGTCTGCAATGCAATGAACACAGCATTTCCCACTGGTCTGTCAGGGAGGAACAACAGTGGGGGTGAATACAGGAACTAGTTCTGTGATGGCTCAGAAAAGCACTGTAGCTAAAGTAGCTGGACTCCTGTTCTATCTCAGGTACTCAAGAAGTTGGGAATTGCAAAGTCTGTCTCTGATCCTGCAGTTGTGCTGTTCATGCCTTGCTTGCACCTCCCAACAGCCAGCAGGCAGCTGCTACTTTTTGCTCCTTTGTCAGCTGCATTTCTTACCAGCCTTGAAAAGTGGCAGGTCACTGCTTTCCACGAGGTGTCCTTGCAGCTGGATGAGAGGCAGAATTGTGAGGAGATCTATCCCTGCACACCCACACACGGTGTTTGCAGGGGCAGCTCTTACACTCTGGGTGATCTGTGGCTGTTCAGTGCTGAGCAGGGTGTTTTCACCGTGTGTTGCACCAAGTAGGAGTCACCAGGAAGGTGGCTGAATGAATAATACAGAATTAGCTAGGCTGGGAAAGACCTTAGAGATCATCAAGTCCGACCTATTCATGTCTGTGCAAGAAAGATGTGTGGAATTCCTCATTCCAGGCAGTGCACAGAGTCTGTGAATTGCCATTGTAAACATTCACAATGTATTCCAGCCGTGCTCCTGAGCCTTCCAGCTCTCATGGAGTAAAGGAACTGTTCTTGTGAAGCTGATGAAGGAATTTGTATGAATGCAAGCTGCTGGTTTGGAAGCTTTCAACAGGGCCACTCCTTCTGTTTCCATCAGGGGTCAGGGAGTTAAGCAATACAGAAGACACCCTAATTGCTGCTTGTTCTCATGAAACAATTACATCTGACAATCCACCTGGTAAAATCTTTTCAGATTGGGGTAAAAAAAGCTACAACAATCAATGATTCCACAGAAATCATTACACCTTTTAAGACTCATTACAGACCCAGGGTATCAGACCCACAAAGATACTTGGTTCTGTTAGTATAAGGACAAATAAGGTAAGAGTATTACTTTAGTAAGGCTTGCCCCATAGACCAGCATCCCTAGGATTTTATTAGTTATTTGTCTGAGTGACTGTGCAAACTTTATGAAACTTTAGCATTTAAAATTCAAATAAAAATGAGTAATATTTAATTGGTGTCTTTTTCTATACCATACTGGGCCTGTCACCACTGATTTTAAATAAATGACTAGACTAGCAAAAATCTTAAATTTTCTCACATCCTCTGCTGCCTCATTATAAAGACATTTCAGACAAGAATACCATTTTTTTTTTTTTTAAGTCCTTCTATTTCCTCAGATAGTGGCAAACACTGGAGGGGGAGAGGCTCCTTGGCTGAACCTGCCAGCCACATATGGGAGAACATGAATCTTGACTTATCAACAGAGTCATCAGATCTCTCAAAACTTAAGTTCTGGCTTGGGGAATATACACATATTATTTCAGACCACTAGTATATTATTTCAGACTAGCAGTATATTATCAGAAGAGGAGAGGAGCTTGAGATCTGTTTCCTTCACACATTGGCAATGAAAAAAATCACTTCTTTTTTATGTTCTTTCACACTTCTCAAAACAAAAATTCTCTCACAGATGTTTTGTTCAGAGCTCAGCTTGATGGGAAGAGACATGTGTGGGAACACATGAATCAGCATTTTCACATTCAGACTTGTTTACTGCCACATGCAGTGGAAAGCCTTGGCCAGAAGGTAAGGGGCTTTACCACCAGCCAGCAACAAAAGTGTGACTCTGTGATTCTTGTCCTCTGGTTCTAGTACTAGGAATTTCTGCAGTTTCCTCTTCACTCCTGTACATCTGTGTGAGGAGAGACACTCTAGCAGGAGTGGAAGCAGTGCTGGAAGGGTTCAATGAATTCAGCCCTCAGCTTTCCCTGGTGGAGACTGGGCACTGGGGGGGAGGCTGGCTGCTGATAGGGAGTGTGAGGAGCACACCAACCCACTGCTTCCTTTAGAGATGGGGACTTGCTGTTCTCTCCCATAGTTTTGCAATCCAAAACGAATAATTTCATAGAGCTATGTTGTCAGTATCAGTAATGAGAACAAAATTATTTACTACAGGAATGGTGAGAGCTCAGTTCACCATGGCAAAACCCATCTCAGCAGTAGAGCGTTGCCTCAGGCATCACTGGATGTGGGAGCTCAGCAAAGTTCCCACAAATCCTTTTAGGATTATCAGTCTTGTAAAGGTCATAAATCCCAGCCTGGGATAGCTGTGGGAATGCCAGTCCCAGATGTTTGCTTGAGTAGTTCAGCCCTTTAGAAAGGGAAAGGTTGCTGATGATTTGAGGGCCCTTCAGTGGCTGGCCCCATGAAGTGTTTCTAAAGGGAGGGCAGGCAGCCCCACCACGGGATTCACCCCTGGCCTCAGGGGCTCTTTGTCATTGGAATTTTTTGGCATCCCGTCCCGAAGTTGTAAAATCTCAATCTGGGAAAAGCATCACTGCCTATTACCCTACTAATGTCAGGTATTTGTGCTACTTTAGGAAGTCACAGTAATTGGAATAGAGCAGGGCTGTGGAGCTTGTGCATGACTTTTCTCCTGCCTTTTGGACAACAATGGGCTACCTCTGCCTGGAGTCTAGAGCATCTAAATATCAGCAATTCTGTAAAGTGCTGCTCTGGGCTTTGGTTTCTTTCATTAATTCCTTAAATCCTGGTGTTAACATTTGCTATTCTTCACAGGGAGTTGGAAAAAGGAATTCTAACATAAAGAACTTGAATATCTGAATTTTCACAGACAGAGCTATTGCTCTCATTCTCTGTCCTTTCCTAACTGTAGTCCTGAGTCAGAATCCTTCTGAGCTGATTGCATTCCATATGTTACTTCAAAGTGTTCCTTTGTCTTTTCCATCTCATGTTGGAGATGCAAAATCATGGTTTCCCCACTAAGAAAATCCTCAATTTCTCATTCCTTATTGTATTCAAGTTCCACTGAAGTGTCTTCAGACCAAAAAAGGAGAAATTTACAGTGATGGTAGAACTGTAAACACTTATGGAATCTATATTATCTACGTATTTTACTTCTGGACTCCAAGATGTGAGGAAATTGTTCTTTCTTTATTTTCCTTGAAATCTTAATTACTACAGTGTTAACCCTTCATTTTCAAATTCACCAATTTCCTGTAGGTAGATTAATTTTTATCATCAGTGTTTGGCCAGTTCAATCAACTGTTCCTGTAGGCTATTTTTCTGTGTTTCTGTGTACTTCTTAGTGAGGAAAACAAAAAACCCCCAAAACCACACATTCAATAATCTATCAGAAATCTCAGGAGGCTGAAAAAGCCCCATATTTCTCTTTTTTGTTAGTTTAGAAATAAAATACCAGAATAGAGCAGCTTCTCCCCTCAAACTCAATACAATTTATTTAATAGGGTATCCTATTGCAAATAATTTATACACATTGAAAATAAATATTAGATTTATATAAACAAGCAGGTTGAGTAACCCAAAGGGAGAGTAAGCTAAAATAATCTTATCACAGGCACAATTTAGACTTTGTTTTGGTTTACTTTAGAGTAGATATATTTTTTAAGTTGTGCTCTATTAGGGATTTCTTTGCACATCATCTAATATTAAAATATAAAATAAACAAGCAAGGTAATGTCTTATTTAAATATTCATAAGTGGCTGACTGTGTCTGTGAGTACTTTCAGAGCTATGCTGTATCTCTAATGAGATGAAAAACAATTTATTATTAGTGCATAGTCCTATGATCTAAATATCACCCCAGAACAGGAAGTTTTGGCAACACAAAGTCTGTCTTCCACACTCTGCCAGGAAAAGAATTGCCAGGAGATATTTGCTTGTTCTCTATTGTGTGTTCTTAACCTGATGAAAGGTAAGGTGACCATTTTCCTATACCTAGAATTTCATGGTTTCAAGAAGTCAGCAGAAATCTCAAATATGTCTTCTGGTGGTCACCATGTTTTCTAAAGGAAGTTACATAAATCAGGAGAAACTGGTCTCTTTACCCCATTCCTGAAATGAAAATGGCAGCACATATGCTGCTTCAAGATCAGCAGAAAGTAATGATCATGGTGTATCATATTTTGTATTCTGAAAAGAGAAAATAACTGCACTTGGGCTGTTTTTTGGGGGGTGGGGATATATTTTTTTAAGCCAGTAGCAAAACAACTCTTTTCTCAAGGAGAATTTCTTATTTTTGAAGATGAAAAACTAAGGGCTGAGAAATATCTTATTTCTTCACTTCAGAGTCAAAAAACCTATCAGAAGAACTTGGAAAATTACAACATATTCAATGTTTGATCCATTCCGTTCTCAGCCTTAAAAAGAAATGATTAAAAATTCATTTTGAAGTTAGCTTTGCATGTATCCTGTAGATACAAGCCTGGTTGACAGAGCGGGTTCAGATTTGTAGACATCTTTGTACATGTAAGAATAAATAAACAAGAGGGCTAAGAATAGATGAGAAAGTGCAAACCCGTGTGTTGGGCTTTGCTGACAAACTCTCAGGAGTGACATGTAATACATTGGACCTGATGCAAATTTGTCATGGGGAGGTGGCTTTAAACATTTAATGTGGTGGTATGGGGCAGCTTCCTCATTAGGGATTAACAGATAACATAGTTTACTTTGCCTGTGTAGCTTCTTTAGATAAGTTACTTCTGAATTTTACTGCCTCAAATACTCCTAAGATGAAACCTAGAATAAGCCATGGTAGAATAACCTCTGGTAGCTGGCAAATGATCCATTCTTGTACCTTGTGGAAATTGAAATGCCCAGGTTGATCCTTTTTAGCAGAAAACGTGTGGCAGAGACTTGGTGACTCCAGAAAACATTTTGTCAGGGAAGGAATTCACAGTCAGACACAGAAATCCTGCCCTCTGCCAGTGTGTTCACTGCAAAGTGAAAACACTCTGAGAGTGCTGCACTTCTGAGGGGCTACTGCAGTTCAGAGAACTGACTCAAAGTTGGTTTTGAGGACTTTATGTTCTCAGTTAATGGAAAAATGCCATAATTGGCAGACTTAGCAGGAGAAAAGCAACATTAACTTGAGAATGCTTTCAAGTAGCCCATTTATTTATTGTTCTTAAACTCCTTCATAAAACAAGAGAAGTGCCCCATCAGAAGCTTAATATTATTCTATTACAAAATTTTGGCCATAGTATTTTTTCTTGTGTCTTTTTTTTCCTGTGAGCTTTCTTCTGTGTAATGATGAGGATTAGTTGGGAGGGCAGAGGCTCCTCGTTCAGATCAATGTGATGTGAAATCAATGTCACTCCAAACCCAATGAGGAATGACTCAGGGTTGATGGAGAATTGCCAGTCCCATCTGGTGGTGGCACTTATTCCCTAAGTGAAGTCTTAGCTGACTGTATGTGATTTTATTTGGGATGTACCTTCTGAAATTGAGACAGAAATGACAGCGTAGATATGAGAGCATCATCAAACCCTCCTTGCTGCTCTCTACATCTCAGCCACTTTTCTTCAGCATATTTTTCTTTTCTCCTTATTCCTAAATTCAGATTTGAGTGGAGCTAAGAACTGCAGGATGTATTCCTCCTGTGGTAGAATGAGAACAGAATCACTGAAACAGTCCAGAATGCAGGGGTGAAACTGACTTATGGGAATTCACCTAATACTTGACCCTTTAACTTGTAGGACCTTTCTTTTCATAAAGAATATGAGTAGCTTCATATTCTTTAATTTCCCTTCTTTTGCAGGCTGATGGGCTTGACTGTTTCAGATAGCAGAAATTAGGATGCAAGGATGGGCTGTGGCCTCACAGAGAGAATGCTGGTGGGCATCTTGTGGTGCTGTGCCTGGGAGCTGGAGGATGCTTTTGCTGGAATATCAGCTAAGCATTGCTTCAAAAGGCAAGGACAGGAGGTGAGGAGGGAGGAAAATAAAATGAAGTCTTATACATACCTAGGATTTAATATTTGAAAATCAGA
>VZRH01002850.1:1044844-1094844 GCA_013397555.1 Urocynchramus pylzowi | reverse complement strand
TTTAGGATGTGAAGTGACAGGGAAGACTGGGAGGCCAGTCTCTCCCAGTGAGTGCCTGTCTGCTCCTCATGCACTTTGTAAAGGTAGCAGGAGTTTCAGCTGGGAAGTCCTTGCATAAACAACCCTGGCAGTTTTTAGAGCTGGATTGGTTTGAATCTATGATTTTGAAATTTCGGAGAAAATAGAGGTCAGAGAGGATGAGACATCTCAAACAAGAAGCTCAAAATGAAAGCAATATGTCTGAAATCAGGGAAAAGAAGCATTTTCTGTCCCTCTTGGCCAGCATTCCAAGTATGTACTTGAAGGACTTGGCAGTATTTTAAGTATCCATTAACACACTTCCTTTTTGGAATTGCTACCACTAAAAGGGGTCAGACTCAGGGGATATATTCAGTGTACAGCTGCAGAAGCTGACACCAGGGCCACCACCTGAGCTCTGCTCTTGGTGGCAGCACAGAGGTCAGCCTGTCACCTGACCTTGGTGGCCTTGCAAACACTCACTTCAGTCTTTAAAAAGGGCATTTTAGCTGAGCTGTGGCAAGCAGCACAGGATGGCTAAAACCACCTGTGTCTCCCTGCAGTGACACAAGCAGCTCTTTCTCTGTCTTCTTTGTCACTATCTGTTCTCTTTCCCTGAACCAGGGAGAGAGAGCAGCTCTGAATTACACACTGCTGGCCTGGAGACTGTCAGGTTTGCACACTGAACACAATGTCTCCAGTGTGGTGGCAATCAAATATTCCTTATCAGTCGGGCTCTTAGCTTCAGGGCACAAACATTATTATTTATGCTATGGAGGAGGCTGTGCCTCAGGAGCCAGGTATGAAAAATTTCTGTAAATCAATGGTGACCTTTTGTAATGTAGCCCTAGAATGGATGAATCTGTGGGGTGCTCTTTCTTTGCAAAGAGTGAGATATGCAGGTATATGGAAATTTTACATCTTTATTTCCCCCTACCAGTCTGTATTTTCTGAACCAACACCCAATTTTCAAGATGTTTTCTGTTCCTCTGGCTTTCTAGCAACCAGGTCCTTGCTAAGCTAAATACCTTATGATTTATTTGAGTGGTATCAAAAATATGCTCATTTCCAAAGTGCTTGGGAAAGTGTCAGGTGCTTTCCATTATATGACCTACCCTGTTTTGCATGAGGAGAACAGGCATTCAGGAACAGCCTGTAGAAGTTAAGAGCTCTCAAACTGCCAAAATTACTTTCAGAGTTCAGAGTCTGAGTCTGCCTTCTTTCTTGGAATTTTCTGACATCCACAGGTATTCCTTTGGAGTCTACAATATTTCAAGAGCTGGAGCATCTTTCCAATCCATTTTCTGTCTCTGAAGTGAGGGTGGAGGTGTCTCATTGGTTCCAGCCCCAAGAGGAGGATATGTTAGCCAGAACTGCACACGTGCTCAGGATGTATGCCCCACGCAGAACATAGCCAAGGTTTTAGCTGAAGCTGTAGATTTTCATCCCAGGGTGAAAGGCTAAGTTAAGTTTCCTGAAGAACTTTCAACACATTTGAATGATGTCACTGCTATTTTTCTTCCATGCATTCAGGGACTCTGAATTGCTATAGCTTGTTCTAACATTAGCAACCCTTCAAATTCTCTCCTCTGTGCCATAAGTTCCAACATATTAATCACTCTTCTCTTAGACATTCTATGGAAAAAGAACATGTTTTCATGTTATTTGCTCTTTCTGACATATGTCAAAAGTGTGCTTGTGTTTATTATATTTTTTCTGCAAGGAAAGAAACCTTTCAGCTTTTATTCTTTTCTCTTATAGAAATCACCAATGTCAAGTAAGGTCTTCCCTTTTTATGCTGATGCAGGTCCCTCATGATAAAAGAAAGATATGACTCATACATATGTTGCTGCAGAAACATCTCTACACAAATAGGTTGAGGTAAAAGCACTCACTGGAAGCTTTTGTATGATGTGGGATGCAGTGAGTGTCCTGACTGAAAACCTGGCCAGGGTGTGAGTGGGTCTCACACGGGGCTTTAGCTGAGTTTGATTTCTAGTGAAGCTCTGGCTTTTTCTGCAGTTCTTTTTATCAAAGCTCTGCAGTATACTAGTTGTCAAGTCTGTTCCACAGAGAATTTTCTTGATTACTCATTGCAAGCTTATTTCAAAATAGATCATTCTAATGGATGAAATCTAAATATGCATCAGACCTGTTAACACCTGCATTTCTCAGTTTGGCTCCGTGGACAGCAGCAGACTCCACTGGTCCATGGCTAAACAGCACACTACATTGCCACACCATTTGCTTCTCCAGCTGTTCAGTGAGGCCATGCTAACCAAACTCAGTGCTGTTACTAAATATTGCTTTATTTACTGTACAAAATCCCAACTTCCTTCTCACAGGCCACCATACACCTGATGCACACAGGCCATGATACACTCAGTGCACCTTTCCAACCTTCCTCACAGCTCCCAGAGCAGAAAATCACAGAAAACTGAAAGAATGCTTATTGCAAAACAAAGCAGCTGATGTCTGTTCACGTTTCCACATAAACCTCTGGTTTAATTAAAATGTACTTACGGTGGAAGGTCTCAGCTTCACTCAGTGTATCCCTGATATCCCCAATTCATCCAGTGCCTCCAGACAGACACAAACTCCAACAGAGTGAAGAAAACTCCTCTCCAGCTCCTGGAAGAGTATGCCATATTTTTGCCATCTTAAAAAAAGCAGACATTTTTTCAGGGAAACTGTTGGAAGTCAGGCTATTCCTGACTCTTGGAGCTGCCTAAGGAATGGGCAGATAAGGAGAGCACATGTTGGTGTCTCTGCTCCCCAAAGCCTTGTGGTTTTGTTTCTCAGGATGATGCTCATGGAGGGCAGAACATTTGCTAGCAAATATCCCAGTCCCAGGGAATGGCAGACAGCATAACACACACATGTCACAGTGGTGTGGTGACACCCTCTCACTGAACACATTGGTGTCACACTCTCTTAGAATGAAAATAAACCCATCAGGGCTTACATACACTGTTGCCATGTTGTAGTCACTATATTATCACATAATGCATATTTATGTTTGTAACAGGCTTCCTCTGAATAAATAGGAACATTTCCTATTATGTACCTTGTGAATCAGAGTGCTGCATTTGATTTTTGCAGCACCTCACACACCTGATTCCTGTGAGGACAATGGTGGTGAACAACCAACACCAGAAAAAGGCTTTAAGCATCTGCAGCTCTTTACTGGTCTACAGCCCAGCCTTTTATCCCCCTCATGTTGATGCCCTGCCCCTGTGTGCCCTCTGCTCCCTTTGGTGGTTGCTCAGTGCCCCTGGGCACTCCATGGCTCATTGCTGTCAGTGCTGCTCACCTGCTGCTCACAGCTGCACCCACTGGGGATGAGGCTGGGCCCAGCCCCACTCCCAGTCACCACAAACTGTGTGCCTGCAACAGATTCCAAACACACTTGGCCTCTGTGCCTGTCTTAAGCTGTGCTTGTTTGCCTCTAGGGTTCTTCACTAGGCTTGGGAACTCTGTATTTTCCTACAACGCTGCCCTGGAAGTTATAAAGTGAGAGCACTCAGTCAAATGACCACCCCTTGCACAGGTTTTAGGTTTGAGGGACTGGCTGTTGGAGGAATTCATTATCCTTCAGGACTTTCCCCAGCAGCCCCACTGCAGTACCTGGCATGTACAGTAATCTTCACATCCTTTGGAGTGCCCTTGCACCCACTGAGCCCTGAAAACTGTTTGGGATTAGTCCCTCTCTACCCCATTCTCAGTCCTGTTTCTCAGGGGTTGAGGAAGAGACAGGATCTGACATTCCCTGTGGCTTTTTGCCTTTTGAACAGTTCAGCCAGCCAGCAACCAGCAGTCTACAGATGAGACTGAGGTAGAACATCCAGCTGGCCCTTTATTTGAAAGTCCCTAAAATATGGACTGCATTTAAAATTGTTTATGATCTGTCATCAGCAAGATCTTCCTTTCCCTGCACCTCCAGTCCTTTCTCTCTCTGTAGGCAGAGAGCTCCCAGCCCAAACAGGAACCACAGCCACTGCTGCAAGATCAAGCAAGCAATACAGCCCTGTGCAGAAAGCAGTTCCACTCACAAATTTATATTTTACATCACATCAGGAGAACAAAAAAAAGAGAGAAAAAAGGAAATGGAGAGGACTGCAGTTAGAGCCATTAATGTTTCATGAAACCTCTCACATCCTTGCTACAACTGACAGGATAAAAAAGATACAGTCATTAAAATTCAGATAACAGGATACTGCCTTGGTGTTCTTTATATTAAAATTCTGGCCTGAATTATTGCTTTACAGAAATATGTGTCTCTCTCTCTATTCTCTTGCATCAGTGTCTCAGGAAAGACGTAATACTTCAGCATCAGCAACAGGAGCCTGTATTGCTCATGTAGTGCTGATTGTTGCCTTTTGGGGAAAGGTTTTTGTTATTTTACAGGAAGGTGTCTGTGGAGCAAGATGTACATGTACATTTCAAGGTCATTTTTTTTTCCTTTTGTTAACAAATCTAAACACCAAAGTTGGAGAAAAAGACTGAAATACTCATAGGGAAAGTTTCCCTCTACATCTGCAAGTTAAGATGTTCTCCTCTGCAAAGGAGAAATTTAAGAACTGCAATTGGGACCCACATTTCCACTGTGCTATTCTGCACAGAACAATGTTTCCAAGGTGACAAAGAGGCAATGTAAATAAAAATCGGAATTTCTGAGCAGAACTCAAAACTTTTGAAGCTTTAATTTAATCTAGCTTTTATGAAAATATAAAGGTTTGATTTGGGTTTGTTTTTACACTTTTCCCTTATGAAGTGTAGCAGAAAAAGTAAATTCTTTCTCATCATGTTAAAAAAACTTTACATAGCATTCATATTTAGAAGTGAAAAAGATCATGAACCAAGAAAGGGTTTTGCAAAACTTTCCTGGTGAAAATAGTTTTCAGACCTTGTTGAAAGCAAAGCAACATTAAGTTTTCCCATCCCTACTTTTTGGAGATAAGGAAAATCTCTTTCTTAAGCACGGGTTTTGGTAGAATGCTATAAAACAGAACACAGAATTTACATGCAGCTGGAGCCCCTGATTTATCCCACAGATGGGAAGCCCAGGCTGATTCATTACCCTCCTGCCAATCATCACACAACCCTGGCTCACACACCTGCCAGTGATGGCTTTTCTAGTCAAGCATGAGCACTAATGAAGAAAGGAAAATTTGTTTCATGAAGAATCAAGTGCACTTTCCGGAAGATATAGAAGGAAATACTGGGGGAAAACCCCCAGATTTTTCAGAAATTTGCCTTCCTTGATAAAAAAGTATAATTGTTTGTTAGCCTGTGCAGCCTCTTCAGATAGATAGATACAATTTTACTTGGCACCACTGGAAATCCTGAACAGACATCAAAGGGAAAAGATCTTCAGTTAGGTTTCCATATGCAACTCTTTAATTGTGTGTTGTCAACACTGAAGAAGGGCACATCCAAATTTTAAGGTCACTGTCTGCAGCAAAAAGCATTTGGAACTGCGTGTGCACCTTCGAGTTGTCTGCATTTCCTCCACTGGTAGCTCAAACAATATAGCTTGTTTGCAGTGCAAGCAACAAATCCCACAAAGAAACTCCAAAATAACAACAAAAGCAAACCACTTGTGTGGCTTCTGGCTGTTTCCTGATGATGCACACGGTGTGTCACAGGTTCAGAAAGCTTGTGAAAACCTCTGCCAGCCCCTCAGAGCATGAAGTTCAGGTAGGAGGGATGAGGAAAGTCTCTGTGCTGAAACCATTTCCCACCCTCAGGAAACACCACACCTTCCTCCCAGCCCTCACTGAAGTGGGCAGGCAACTTTGCTTTGCTCTCAGTCCTTATTCAGAGGCTGCTTATTAGAAATTTATTTCCTTCTTTTAAGTATGGTGCAATCTAGCATTAGGACCATCCTAAAAAAAGCTGGAATGAAAAATGTGGCCTCAGATTCATGAAAGCCAATAGGAACACAAACACTTGCAAACACTTAGCCTGATTTAAGGTTGAGTACAGAGTGCAACATTTTCTCTATGTACCTTCCCCTCCCTTTAAGGTTTTAAATGAGTTCTGAGTTGTAATCAGGGAAATTTATATTCTGTGCAATTCATATTTCCCTGAAAAGTGTACTTGAAAACATTTTAAAGTGTGTCTTGGAATATATGAGAGTAAAAAATATTTTCCCTTATACTGTGCATGTTATGTAGTTTATGCTATTAAAAAGGAAACTAAAATTTGACAGGACATTAAATGCTTGAATTATTGAGAATGAAAAGCCTATTATTAAAATATAAAGTTATTTTTTTAAGAAGTCTGGCATAAATACACATTGAAAATAAACTTTCACTTCTTGTTTACAGTAACCTGACATTTCTAGGTGACTGTCCTTACTCCATAGCCAGGCTCATGCACCAATGCACACTTGGAGGAAGTTGGCATTAAAAAACTTTTGGCATTAAAAAAAAACTTGAAAAAAACTTTCTGAGACTACCAGAGTCTTCCCTTATCTTTGGAAAGCGCTTGTGCTAAGTGAGTGACAATGGCAGTACCTTTCTATTAACTTCTGTAAGATGTGTGAAAAGACACAAAAACACACTCATGGACTCTTCCATGCTTTGTCTCTCAAGACTGCATTCATCTTTTGGATTTTTCTTCAAATCTCAGCTCACCCTCTATTTTTGTCAGTGCAATCTTTCAAGAATAAATAATAAAGCTTACTGCTGTGAACCTTTAAGAACCAGAAAGTAAAAATGTTATAACTGAAGATTCCAGCAACTTCCAAATTGACCTATATTAAAATGATAAATTTTAGTCTACACATCGGGACCAAAGAAAGTTTGAGTTATCATCATTTCCCTGGAAGTTGTATAGAAATTATAGATTAACTTCTTGTGCCAAAACCAAAGATCTGGAGAGGCCTTCAGGAGTCCCAGGGCTCCACAGCTGCACACTGGGACAGCACTGGAATTGTCAGCAGGACATGACATGCCAGCCACTAGTGAGGGGCTGAGGCAACTGCCATTCACAAAAGCAGGTTTTATCAGTGAACTGAAGTCAATAAATCCATATGTACTAATTTCTCTTTTGGGTGCTTGACAGGCATGAGTCTTTTCTATCCTTAGAAAGATAACCAAACTCTTAAGGATAGCAAAGGGATTTTGAAAGAATAACCCTTTAAAATCAATTTACTTTTAGAACATGATTTTTTTTTTTTAACAAGCTGTGCATATTCAGCTGATACTGAAGTAATGCTTAACTAATAATAAAAAAGAAATTTATCTCTGATCATGGGCTACAGCTCCCTGGCAGGACTCATTATGTTCTGTGTTTTAGAAACAACAAATGATGCTTATTAAATATATTTATACAGATCTCACCCTGCACAAGGATGACACATCCTGCACAGGGGGGAACATCCCTCAGAGATCCAAGGAGACCACATGGTGTCTGTTCCAGATGTCTTTCCATGTCCAGACTTCCTGGGCATTTCTTCTGCTCAAGCCAAAGTCTGACCAAACTCCAAAGCAGACATAAAATTAGGAATATATTTTAGCCTTACATATCTACCTCTTTCTTTCAGTTCAATTTCTACTGATTTCTCCTTTTTATCAATTTAAGGGTTTCATTATGGGGCAGGGAAAAATATCAAATAAATCCAACCCTCTGCCTATTATTGTGGAAGACAAACAAAGCACCAACACTCACTGTGAGACTCAGAAACAGGAGTGGTCACTGAGTTAAACTTTTCCCTTTGCTTTTCTGTGCCCTTAGAAAGTCACTAAGAACTGCCTCAGGATTTGGCACAGCTCTGGAAATACAAGGTGCCTTTTTTTTAATAGGCATGTGCCTGTCAATACTGATGCAGGCAAGGAGAAGATAGAAAAGTCCAAGCCTTGTGTATGGCCATGGATCATGCTGCTGTTGGGGGAAACAGGGAACTTCAAAGCAAAGAAATTGGAGCTGAACAGGAAGGGAGGGAAATGCAGTTCAAACCACAAAATATGTTCATGGTGGAAGACTTGAGATTATACAAATTATATTTTAAAACTTCAGAAGAAAAATCTTCCTGCTTTGCATTTTTTTCAAATTGAAACATCACAGAAGACCATCAGATGGGAAACAAGCAAGGATTAACGTAATGATGCATACACTAAGTAGGTATTTTCTGGCTTTCCTCATTTTATGACAATACTGTAGAAGAGACACAGCTCTGTTAAAAGCATTCCCATCATATCCCCTTGTACTGCCATGACTTATTCATGGAAAAGAAAAACTAAATATCTGTACAAGCGATTTCCAGTCCTCTTTCTTCCTAAAAGAAGGTTATAAAACTGCTTGATTACAACAACTACCAAGGAACATATATGATGTTTCTGAAAGTGGCAGTTTGTAAGGGACATATAAAACACTGTTAAAGAACAGAGTCATATCCTCATGTGCTCTGAAAATACGAGATTTTTCATGTTGGCTGACTCCTGCAAAGCTTGAGGGTAAATTACTTAATTTCTTTTTTGGATGTCGACTCTTTCCTGTTCAATAATGGGCACAAAATCCTCAGCTTTAGTAAAAATAACATTTCCTGAGCCCTGCCACTAGGCATTGGTGGGAAGCAGAATTAAAAGAACCAGACCAGCAAATTGGTCTCCTGCTTATCTGCAGGCTTTCCTGGGATGCCAGTGTCTCCAAGGACCGTGTCTGCAGGTGTGTCAGTGTGTTGGTGGAACAGACACACCTCAGCCCGAGCCACAGCTCCCTCTGGGCTCTACTGCTGGCACTGAGGAGCAAGGGAAAGGCAAAGGACTCCCACCTCTAGCCCTGGGATAGCTAATCCTTCTTTTCATTTTCCTTTCAAGTCAAAAGGACAGCAAGTGGTGACATTTAAATGCCATTCTGCCTGTTTATTGGATATTTTCCTTGCACACAAGAAGGAAGAAAACATAAATGTGAATAGGCAGGAATTGGCAGAGTGTGTTTGAAAGCAGGATGTCTCTGTCTTCTCAGTCTGTCTTGAGACCCTGACTGCTCCCTGGTGCCTTCAGATTCCATGGCAGGGGTGATTCCATGGCAGCCTTGCTCCCGTGGGCCAGCCTGCTCTGTGCCACCCCTCACGGCTCACTGGCCCCCAGCAGTGACTCAGGCAGCTGAGTCCAGCTCTCCACTCACCCAAAAGTATCACTGCATCCCTCTGCTCCTCAGGCAGGAAGCAGTGTGTGTTTACTCCAGAGACCCCCTCATCCACTCTCCCCAGTAACCCGGCACTCTGAAAGAGATTTATCTTCCTGTCTCTAGTCCCCATCTGCCAACTCTAAAGTGGAGCCTGTCCATCTCTGACTCTCACTATTAGCTCCTTCAGACAGCCACTTATTTGGAAAAATACATCAAGACACTAGAGACAGGGAAAGAGAAATGTATCTTAAAAGAAACAAAATAACCAAGCAATGCGTAAATACGACTGAGGTCAACAGCAGAGTGAGTGAAAATGCAAGCTTCACATTAGTTTCCCCAGAGAAAACTGGAAAAAGGAAAAAGAAGCATAATCTATTACAGCAAATATCTAATATCCTCACCTCCTTCAGTAGTAGGAAGGATCCAGTATTATCCTTCATGAGGAAAAAAATGAAATAAGACCAGCTATTTATCCCTTCTCTAGAGTTTGAAATATCAACTCTCTTTCCCCAGCTAAACATTCACCACTGCTGGCTTTCTACCACTGAAGCTGCACCTCTAATGAAGCATTAGGGATAACACAGTCACCAGAACCAACTACTGCTACAATATTCAGCAATGCTACTGCTTCCCTATCAGAAACTTTGATGGAAAGGCTGCTGCACCAAGTCTCTTTGGGCTCTGGCCAAGTTCCTTCAATCCAGTTTGACCAGCCCCCATTAGCAGCCCTTTTACAGCTGTGGAAAAGAGTGGAATAGGTGAGTGGAATAGGGAGGTGATTGTGTATGTTCATGGGACATAACTGGTCTCTAGCCTCCCTGATCAATTTTAATCACCCAGTCCCAGTGCACTTCCTCTCCAGTCTTTCAGTTCTGGGTTTATCCTCTAAAATTGCTTTCCTTGAGAATTTTCCAGCTAGCTAATTGACTTTCTGTTCCTTCTCTTGCACTGTGCATGAATGAGGTCTCTTCAGAGTTCTGCTTGCTTCCCTTAATAAAAGTACTGTATTGTATTAATAAACCACCTGGATGGAAGGCTCACAGGAACCACAACAGTATTTAAAGGGGAATAATCATTGAACAAATACTGGGCATCTTTATAAGAACTGAATTTCATATGAAAATACCTGAGACCTGTGGATAGGGAGAAATGGACTGTTGTAGCCTGAAATGGCAAAGCTTTTAGAAAAATTACAATAAATATATTCTTTTCTCTTTCTCCTTTCCTCTCCTTTTTTAGTCTTTTCTGTTCTCCTCTGTTTTAATGTTTGATTATTTGTGGGACCTGTTTCCATAAAAATTTTGATTTCCCCTCCCCTCCCCAATTTATTTTAAGAATAAATTTACATTTTGCAAATGTTATAGAAGTTAAAATTGATTATTAGAAGAATTTTGATCATAGGCAGATTTGTTATTTTGTGGTTATTGATAAAGAGATGAGGATTCCAAGAAGCATCCTGGTGCTTTCCTGCTGCGGATAACAGTCTTGTTATGGAGTGGATTTCTGTGGGGAGAAAGGGAATGGAACAGTAAAAGCAACCCATGCTCTAGGCCATCTTGTTTCTGCATGTGCATCCAGCAATGAAAAACTATAAAAATGCAAATTATTCATTGACAATTACACAGTCATTTTTATGTTTCAGAGCCAGAGATGAAGTGAGGCCATTCTTTCTGCCTTTCCAAAGTTTATTTCATTGAATGTCATTTTACATTTTGGACACCACCTCTGCATCCACAAAAGCCAGGCACCACTACCATACTTGGCATCAGACACACTCTGTGTGTGTATACATGTTTTTATGTAAGGTATAAAAGAATTTTTAATCTGGTATATTGTTCTAGATCTGCGTTTAAATTCTGTGACTACAAAATAGATTTTCCTCATGGATTTTCTCTTGGCTTTGCTTTTTTTTCCACAGATCTCAGAATTACATAAAACCAATATTTTGTGTGGCATTTGGGCCTTTTTACATCTTAACATCATTCAAAAAAAGGAATTTAAACTGCATGTGATGGAAAGGTGAACAACTGAGAAAATGTTCTGCTGCTGCCCCACAGAGGTTCCTACACTGCTGCTCCAACTGGCTTTTAACTCTGAAGGAACAGCTGAGCTAGATCTTAATGACATTTTCTTCTAATATTGCCATTCAAGATTAGGTCTGACACCGATTTTAATTTGGGAGAAAATTGTACCTCTGGCACCAAGTTCTCAATTCAGAACATCTGTGCAAAGGCTTAGGAGCTCTGCAGGGGCATCTGAGTTATTTCTAATGACCATTTAAGTGTCCAACAGTTTTCCATTACAGCTGTTTTCTCTAAACACCTGAACTGACCATGAGGTTTCCAGGGAACTGGATACTGACAGATTACTTTTTCCCTCTAGTAATAGTTTGTAATGCCTCTGGAGTCAGGAAACTTGTCTGCTTACACACTCAGGCGACAGATTTCTTTTTCAAAGAGCCTGGTCACTGTGAGGCTCAAAAAAGAAAAAGAAAGCTCAAAAATTTCTTCCATATGGAGACAAAGCAGAGCTCTGTGACAGGGAATAGCTTTGCTTGCTGTCAAATGGGAGAATGGGCACTTCCTTGGAAGCAATGCTCTGCTCACTGCTGGATCCAGGAGGTAGGGAAACAAAGGGCACAGACTGATTGAGGTATGGACAGGTGTGAAGGTGTTATCCCTGTTCTCCTACCTCCCAGTCCCTCATGCATCAGCTAGATATGGAGGAGAGAGCTGTAATAGCTCAGATAATCTCAAAATGTCTTTGTGCCAGCAAAAAGCACTCAGGTATGTATTTACTTTAAAAAGATAGATCCCCCTCTGCTCCACACTGCTTCCTCCCACAATATCAGAAGGATTTTTAAGTGGTTTTTTTTCACTCATGTGCTGCTATTTTAGTAATTAATGTATCTACCATAGCAACACATTTCAAGCTTGAATACATATAGTCCATTTATTGTTCTTGGAAACGCTCTCAGATACACAGTTCAACTACTTATCTTTCCTATATCGTATTCACAACAGATGTTTTTCCTCTTGTACAATAATTACTTGTACTCTTTTCCCATTAGGTATGCACAGAGTGAAAAATTATATGATTACTATTTAGTCACTTTTAGCATGAGTAGCCTGGAGGATTATATTTTATGATACATTTCCAATCACTGTGCCATGATAAAGGGATACAGAACAAGTCTAGAGTTGCACCTGACCATCTACCTATGGATAGAGTTTTTCAAGGCCTGGTGTTCAATTACTGCTCTGGAAGTCAGCATTGATATCCTGATCCCTTGCTTGCTACAGGGATAAGTAAAATAAATGAGCTATTTTAGGCTATTAAAAGAGTCTCAGGAGGAATTAAAACCACAAAATATCTGCCAAAAACAAATTCTGTCAAATTGGGATTAGTCAACTTTTTCTGAGCTCGTCATTCCCTCGTCAGCAGGTGGAGGGGCTGCACAGGATTTCCCAACTACTGCAGTGCTCTCAGCCACTGAACCCCTCCCTTTCCAGCCCCCCCAGCTCCTCCAGTTGGGCACATTTATGGCACCTCTTTGCTACCTCTTTCCTGTGAGACCCCACATGCCAGATGCAGCTGTTGGGGGTAGGATCTCTTGTTATATGCCTGTGTGGATCCTGGAGTGGCCCTGCAGTGCCAGGCCCAAAGAAAGCCAATGTGAAATAAAATTCAGTTCTCTTTGACTGTGCTTATTAAGGGACCTTACACATTTCACCATGATTAGCTGAGATGCTGGGGTAGAGCTCAATATACGTGGGAGTTCATTTAGTTGTCTGTAGTTGTACCTTTTTATTTAACAAATGCTTCTTGATTTAAATGGAAATCTCTAATTGCGAAATGATCCCTGATGCAGCATGTCACAATAAATACATACATTCTGTTACAAAAAGAAAACTTTGCCTGTTTATATTATTTTCACTATTGTCCCAGGCTTTCTTAATTATTCCACTTTCCTTCATTTAGCATAAAGTTCACAGTATGTCTGTCTGAAACAATAACAACAACAACAAAATGGGATGCCTATTATCAACGAATCAGTGGCATTTACAAGTGGGATTTAAACAAATCTGCTGTAATAATGGTGATTATTGATGATTTGTTTGAAATCTGCTTCCTGAAAGAACTAGGAAAGGTTTTGATGGAAAACAAAAAAGGTGACATTTTGTGCTAGTTGACATCAATGAGCTTCCCTGGACTCTAGAGAGATTCTCCTTATTACAGACTCACGGCCAGCATTAGGAGATTAAGGGTTTATATGACATGCAGTTAATTCAAGGATGTTTGTGGGAGGAATGTCTGGTTTTTCTAGAGTAAAAAATGGAGGGACAACATGAAGTGAAGAAAAGGAAGGGTAAAACAGAAAAAGCCAGATAAAAGGAAGGGGAAAATCCTCAGAAATGGGGCAGGCCATTCTGAGGGTGTCACCATTGTGACAAGAAATAATAAAACTCACGCAAGGTGTTCCAGCATCCAAACAGGAACAGAAAAAGAGAGCTTTATTTTTCAGACCTCAACATTTGTAGAATCCCAAAAGTGACAGTGGATTGGAGAATGACACTGCCACCTCTCCCACCACACTGGTCAGACTAACAGTCCATCAAAATTCTCCTCCTACAGAGAAGAATGCAAATAATCATTATTTACATAAAAGTGTGTGAGAAACTCCATTACAAGAATATAAACATCAGAAGGCTTAGAGAAACTCAAAAAAAACAAGACTACATGAGGACTGCCATGCACTGCTGTTTGAGGAGACTGGTTTTGCATGCAGTGTAATGAGCAGTAGAGGCATCCTGTTCCTGGCTTGGTCTGTCCCCTCAGTCCAGCAGCAGAAATCCCTGTCTTCACCATTAATCTGGATATCTGGATTCACTGGAAGCAGTACACCCAGGGGAAATGCTTCTGTTGCTGTAATATTCTTTGGGAAAACAGGAAGCACTTGTAATGGAAAATGTGCAATATGAGTGATAAAGAGGGTCACCGAGGTTCAGTCCTGCAGAAAAATGACCTTCATTTGTTTTCTAAGTATGAAGCAGGAGGGAGATAATATTTCCCCTGTGTCAGAGCTGTTTGTTCTAGAACTAATGTGAAAACCCCAAAGTTGGGGAAACACATCAAAAGGAAGGGCATGACAGCCAAAGAATAGAACACAGACTAAGACAATACTTCCTGTCCCATTTATTGGATGCTATTTATAATTTCAGCTAAGAATATACATGGAAGGCCTGATCATATATAGAAAATCACAGTACACTAAAAAGAAAGTTTTCTGATTCTATTTAGGACTTTATTAATAACTGGCAGCTTTATCACAATATACATTAATTACATGGGGAGCTACATTTGCATAACACCACAGCTGCCATTTAAAGCAAAAACAAACTCAGATGTTTGGTAGATCTAAGCATTTTGTTCAGATTTCAGAAAATGTGCCTGTTAGAAGATTTAAGTAGACCATGAAATAAGACAATTTCCCTGCTGTTTTTGCCTATGTAATTCATTCAGCACAGATGATGAGGAGATACCAAGTACCAAAGGAGTTATATTCTTCTTGCCCTGTGGTCTCTGGGCACTCTGTTTTCTCCACTTGGCATTAAATTCACTGCAAAAGTACTGATCAATGTGGTATGTTCAAAATGTTCAACTGATGTAAGGAATTTTGGGGGTTTCTATTTCCCGGAGTTTATTTTTTTTACATTTTTTTTCCTTCTGCCAAATATCAAGTCCTCAAACAGGAAAATATTGACATATATATGTATGTATAATTCAGCTTTGGTTGTGATGAAAGTTTCTTTGTCATTACTGCATAAACCTGTGAATTAATGTCCTGCCAAGATGGGTAACATTTTAAATAATAGCTGGCTGTGGAGACAGGAGGTGTCCTTTGCCTCAGGACAGACAGACAGAGCAGGGCTCCAGGTCTGCCCACTATGAGCCATTCCCAAGCTCATTTTAGGTGCTGTGGGGTGCCACATCCTGCATCTGTCACACTGCTTTGCAGCACTGCCAATGAAACCTGCAAGAGACAGGGCTTGCTTCCAGGATCACTGCCATCACTTTATGGCTGTGTGGTGGAGCTCCTGCTTCTTCCTGAGTTAGTGTGCTGAAATGTTGACTTTTCAGAAATTCCTGGCATGTGAATAAGTGCAAGAGTAGCAAGAAAAACAGCAAGTGTTGAATACATTGGTTGCTTCCAACTCAGCTGCTGAGTATGCAATGCTGCTGTTTCTGACATACTGCTGTCTTGCATTGTACTTTTGTGGTTTTCTTTCCCTTGCACTGAGAACAGGTGGTTGCACTTATGGGTGTAGCTGGAGCCTCATTCACCATTGCACAGAGCACTGTCCCCAGCGACTCTGAGCTGAGCCTTAGCTTTCAGACAGGTTTTGAGGGTGTTTGGGGAGCTATCATCTCCACACAGCTACTGTTCTCTGTAACAAATTCCTGTGAAGTGCTTGCCCTTAAGTGTTTCCATTGCTGGAGATCCAATTTCCAGAAAGTCAGTTGTCCATTAAATAGTAGTTGCACAGTTTTTTGGTCTCAGATCCCTTGTTCAATTTCCATTGAGAAAACTGACTTCAGCTGAGTTTCTCCAGGTACAAATCAGTGTGAGAGAAGGCAGAATTTGTCCCTTTCATTTTCAGCCAAATGGTGTGCTTCCAGTGTCTGGAAAACTATAATCTTTTCTCTTTCTGACTTGTTTGATGCTTACCAGAATCCCCTGAAATCTAAGACACAGATGAAATAATCCACCTTACTTGCTGCCTAAGTGATGTAATACCACATCTTTAAATACTTGCACTGCTGTCCAGCTTGCTATTTGAGCAATTTGATGTCTAAATACTCCTACTACAGGTGAAATACCTGTAAAAAAGCGCATGTAGGAATAGATGCTCTCCTCAAAGACTGAACACCTTTGCTCTAGTTTGTCTCTTGCCTTTCATTTTTGCTTTCTAAAGCACAACTTGTCCAACTTGCCTATCTCATATTAACCTGAAAATCTTTACTGTCAAATGTCAGCTTCCTTTGGAGTCAGCTGGTAGAAACTGATCTAATAGTCTGGAACTGGGAAAGGATGGTGCCTGGTGGCCTGGGCATGTGCACTGTATTCCTTTGTACTTATCCACATGGAATGGGATGAATTTCAGAGCTCCTGACAGTGGGATATGATTTGGGTCCCAAGTAAAACGTGCTCTGGGTACATCCCACGTCAGAGTGGGGAATATTCCACACTCCACTCCCTGGGGCTGTCTGGCACTGTAAACAGGCAGCAGTTGCATGTCTGAATTTATGCCAGGAGTAGGTTAACTGCAAGGAGAGACAGCCCCAGTTAATCCCTGGGCCTGAAGCAGCAGCTCTTACTTTCTTGAAGCGAAAATTGGCTGTGCATAAGGCCTAATCTCTGTGTTAAGGGTGGTATTTATGATGAATATAAGTGATGATAAGCCTTGTGGATATGTGGCAGAGTGTCAGGCTGACACCAGCCTGCTCTGGCTCCAGGAATCAGGAGGGTTGGCAGAATGCAGGGCAGGGCAGACATTTGCTCTTGTCTTGTGTGCACAGGAGCCACCCAACATTATTCCATGTATTCTCATGTACTTATGCCCATCCTACAGTGAATGGAAATGACTCTGCCTTTCTCACCAAGTAACCAGGTATGCAAACATAACCCCTGACAAACCAAGCAAATAAAAATTAAAATCCTGATGGAATCCGTGTAATAATGCAACACGGTCAATTAATGAAACCACACAGATTCCTGGGTTTGCCTAATGCTCACCCAACTTTCACAGACGTTGACAGCAGGAAAATTTCCTTGATCTGGGTTCAGATTAGGGTTTAGGTTCCCCCACCCTATGATTTTTTTTTTTTTTTTATTTCAGAGAAAGCTATTGGAGAAAATCAGATATTTTTAAATTCCTTTTTTATTAAAGGTTTTGGGGTGCAGAAAAATAACCTGTAACCTCTTCTGTCTACTTATTTATTATTTCAGTCATTTAAGCAGCTATTCTTAGGTTCAAGCAAACAAAGCTTTCCTGTTTTCCATAGTTGCATAATTAATCTGTAAGAACTTTGACATTTCAAAGAATGTGCTGTTCCTAGCTTTTGTTGGTACCTGCATATTTCTCTAGATTTCTGTCCTGATATTTACACTTAATGAATGAACATGAACTCAGACTCTTGAGGTCTGATCAGGTTTTTTTTGTGCTTGACTAAGCCACAGAGGATAAACTTTTAGGTTTTGTTTCCTTTATTAATATCTAGTCCGCTCCAAGCTGTAGCAGTGAAGAATTTGCTGGATCCCTTAGAAGTTATGAACAGTTCAGGATTTGGGCTTCTTGGGTGCAATAGTGAGCAGGAAAATTTTCCATTATGGTATTGTCTGCCATGCTTCACACTGGTGTAAGTTTTGTCGCAGCACAAAACTTTGTAGCCTTGTGAGAACCATGGGTGAAAGAAAGAACAACGAGACAAAGCTGGGCATTTCTAGGCCCATACAATGAATAAAATCACAATTAAGCCATTGGTTGTACATCTCACAGCCTGTGGTTTTATTGGCAGATGACTGAGAAATGGAGAAATTTACTTTTGGCACCTTTTTTTTTTCATGGTAGAGTGAAGACCAGTACTGCTACCCTAAGGCATGTGGCACAAAAATAATCACTTTCCCCAGTCTGTTGAAAGTGCAAAGAAAAAATGAGTGCAGTATATTTCCTTCCCTCCTTCCCTTCTTCCCTCCTTTGAGCAGTTGTTCAAGAACACTGTTTGCTACCAGAAGTCCACTGGAAAATTGCAAATTGCCCTTTGCACCATGAAATCCCACTGGGAAAGAAGATACTGTGTAAGTCAGGGCAAGAATCCAGTGAGATATCACCCAGATGGCAAAACCCTGGGTAGTAATTACATAAAATCATGGATATTAATGATATAATATACGATGTTGCACTTTCTGGTTAAACTTGGGTTCCACATGTGTAGCAGAAGAAAGTAAATTCCCTAATAAATAGATCAGTAAATTTACTGATCTATTTATTAGGCAGCACTGCTTCCCTCACGGATAACCTCCTGGATCTCTGCTATGGCTCAGTACCACTCAGAATAAAAACAACTCTGACTCCTCTAACTGTGGCTCTGTGAGGAACAGAGGTGGTTGACATTAACTTCAGTGATATTTGGACCTAGCACAGGAAGAGCTGCAGGAAATCCCTGCAATGCCAGCCTTTAAAATGCTGGGTAGCTCTGGCTGGTGATCAGCTAATGATGAGGTGCAGACTGTGCTTGTTAAAGGCAACATTTTCCTCATGGCAGAAATATTCCCTTGGGAGGCCTTAGCAAATCATCCCCTGGGAGACTTCCCTGCAGCTACAAGCACCACCTCTCCCATCTGGACAGCTGTGGGCTCTGCTCTGCCCTGCTGCATTCCAGGCAGGTTCCTGTGGCACCACCCCAGCTCAGGGGTGGGCAGGAGCAGGAGGGAGCTGCTCAGCAGCAGCTGGCAAGGGCATCCCAGCAGCCCAGACCTAACCTGCTACCAGACACTGAGCCCACTGATCCAGAAAGTGTTGTCATTCCAAGGTTAAGTGCACAATCTGGAGATGTTATGTGGGAGAGCCATTCCTGTGCTCACAGGGTGTGTGCCTAATGTGTATTTAGCTTTACTAAATAGGTACAATTTTCCTTCAGTAAGTACTGCTGCATGGAGGCAGTGCTGAAAATGTTATTTGTGGATAAGAAACAACAGATAAGTGTTTGACAATAAGCCTCTGTGTGTGTGTAGATGCTGGTGTTGAATTATCAGTGAAAACAGTCCTTTAATAAATATGTGGGGGTGTTTCATTGAGATCATGTGTGATTTCATACCCTGGTAGCTCCACAAAAGGCAATGGAGTGGTCTGTGCTACTAGAATAAAACCAAAATATTAATCTACTCATAAAATAAGGAAAAAATGCTAACTAGTTCTTTTTGGTCTCTGTATATGAAAACCTTCTGTCTATCCTGTAAAGACATACACAGAGACTCTTCCAGGGTAGAAAAACTGGAATTAAAATTGGGAAGAAACTATTGTTGAACAGAAAACTGCCCATGTTGCATTTCTGAATAGATTTTAATCTTTGCCTATGGGGGCACCTCTCAAGAGTGGCTCAGTTTTGGATTTGTCAGTCTTCTGGGAAGAAATTGTCACCATCTGCAAAGCCAGCAAAAAGTCATATAGAATATTTATAAGAGTATGTTTTTGTTTTACTGTATAACTCTGATAAAATAATGTTCTTAATAGCATACAGCAGTTTTTGTAGATAGGAGGTGTCATCATAAAAACCTTTTCATGAGAATTAAGTGAAAGGTATTTGGTAGAATCAGTAATTCATTCTTAAATACTATAGAGAATAATTCACTTTTGATCATTCAACTAGCAGTAGTGTTTTTAGGGTTATTTTTAGTAAAACAGATGAAATCTTACATCTGGATGTTTTCAAAACATCATTAGATCTGCTTTTATTTTTTCCTCGTATCATCTTAGAAAACACTCTAGGACTAACAACACAGGCTAATCATGGACAAGATGCACACACAGAGATAAATTCAGTCAAAAAGGGTTATCAGCTGGTCACTGCTAAATTCAGATTGCACTGAAATGGAAATTCAAGTATATCACAATTTTGTTGTCCTTCATAAAGCAGTGAAGCAGCAGTGTCCAGTGCAAAAGCTTTGCTTTACCCCTGGTTAACTGAGCTAAGAATTCTGAATGAAGGAAAAACTCCTGTGCAGTGACACTAACAACTTTTTCATATGCTGAGACAGAGCTCTAATACAATTATCATTAAACATGTCAAAATATTTGCAACACAGACATTCATTTTTGTAGTCTTTTAGAGAGGCTATAAGAAGTAAACTTAGAAACCTCATTAGTCTTTATCTTCTTTCTGAATCTATTGCAGGTAATAATTTTTCTCCCAACAATAGACTGTAATTTTGTTATGGCTGCAGAAATTTCTGTATGAATGTGCTAACAGGCATAATTTTCTAATAGCATGATAGTTCCATAACAGATTTAGTTAATCTTCTGCTGCATTGTCTCTGAGCTGTGCTCATTAATTATAGTGAAGCAGCACAGGATTATGTGTCTTGCCCTAAACTGCTGTTGCTGGGATCTGGCCTCATGTAGGGGCTGCCCCAGTGTCAGGTGAAGTCAAATCCCAGCTCCCATTAATGTCACTGCACCAAATCTGTGCCAAGCAGCTGCTGCTGCCATGGGGGCTTCAGAAGGCTGGCAAGGTTTGTGTTCTGGATTAGTGGGATAGAGGGGAATGGTCCCTCAGGTCCCTGCCCCAAAGAGCACACAGCATGAAGAGCACGAGAAAATGGGCAGAAGCAGGGTGGCAGGATGAGCACTGTGAGGGCAATTAGATTTCCTGCCAAAAACTGCCAGTATTTCAGATTGTCCTTCAAATTTTAAAGGATTACATTTAGCTTAAAAGAAATTACTGACAATTGCTAAGAAATATGGAAATATTTAATTTCTTAGCATTTTAAATGCAAACAAACAATAAAAAAAACCTCAGTATCATAAATTGGGTTAGGCTGGGGATATGGTTTATGGAAATATTTCCAGTTCACTTCGTTCAAAATCCCCCTGAGTGTCAGCTCACTCTCATTGCTGTGTTTTAATACCCAATCTGCTTTTCTTGCTAAGATTTTTCAGATAGCTTGCACGTATAAATTTCAATCAGCATTCTCTACAGGTCTTTTTAAAAACACTACTGAGATCAATTTAAAACAACATTTCCAATGAAATTTTAAGCTTCCCACAATTATTTTCAAAAAGTACTTCTCGTATACAATTATGTTATTAAATTGTTGTCCATATCATAAAAGGGAAGACAACAAAATTGCTGTTAAATGAAAATATAGAACGATTTTGTACTCATTAAAGAACAGGATTGCAGAAATGGGATTGTGATATGACACATCACTTGTAATTTCTACAAAAATGTTCCTACTGTATATTTTGGTTTGTGTGCTTCCTAAGCTTTGAAATTCTTTAGGCTGGCTTTGTCTCCAGGAGTTAGGAGTTAGGATCACTGAAATGGAAATGGGGAGAAGTGTGGGGGAAGCAGGTGGATGTAAAGAAGGGACACACCCCAGCATAAACAGATCATTGGAAAGAAGAGATTACTTTGCTCTCCCTTATTGGTTGCCTTTTCCTTATTTTGCTGCCATCCTCCATCCATCCCCCCAGCTGCCAGACAGTTTCACCCTGCTCCTGAGGAAAAGCTCTCACATGCCTCCCCTGGCCCTCCCAAGCAGAGCCACAACCCCCTTGCACAAGTGGCTGTGATGCAGAGACAGGTGCCAGAATAACCTGCCAGGGTTTACCTCAGCTCCTTGGCCAAGTGATGCTGCTGAGGTGACACTGCCTTGCAGGAGATCAGGCTGGGGCTTTCTGAGCAGCTGATAGAAGCTTCCCAGAGGCAGGATAGGATGCTAATGGGATTCTGGGGTTAATTAACCCCAGATAATGAGGTTAATTAACAGGGTAGCAGTTAGAAATAGAATTTGACAGGTTGCTGATGGCTTACCATGATCTTGTATCGTGCCAGAGACTCTGACACGTCAGGAGATGGGATTCCAAACCAGTAGCTCATTTAGGGTTCCCTCTCATCAGCAGGAAATCACTGTTTGATTCATTTCAGTGGTGAGGAATCATTTGGGTGACAGTGATTACAAGATGAGTAGGAAAGGAAGGAGTGAGAACAGTAAGACTAGATGTAAAAAGAGAACGTTTTAGGAAATGGTTAGTAATTGGGGTTTCTGAGGTCATTTTGAGGATTGAGGTGTACAAAATGCTATAACCAAACCAAACTAAAAAAATTCCAGAAGTTGTTCTGAGGGATTAGTCTGGAAAAAAATCAGTGACTTCTCTGACGAAAGGGAAAGAGAAAGTGAACAATAGTAAGAAGTACTATGGCTCCATCAGGAATTCAGGAAAAACTGCATAATGATGCAAAAGAATAAACAAGGAAAAATGAACTAAGTCTAAATAAGACACAAGGTTAAGGATGATTGGCATGTTGAAAGCAAGCTGAATCCCAAAAATTAATTACCAGAACATAAAAACTGAGTAGAGGGCTAGCATCCTCACAGAGGAGATCTCAGTGCAGGAGCAGCAGCCAGCACAGAGCAGGGGAGGGCTAAGATGACAGGGCATGAGGATTGAAGTGACAGGGCATGAGGATTTTCATCAGACTGAGGAAGGATTCCTTCTTGCCCCTTGATGTAGCCCAAGGTCCCCACTGAAAAGAGCCATTCTGTGCCCTTGCTGGCCTGGAGGTTCAGGCTGGCTCACTGGGTGCTCCCCAGCAGCCTGTGGGCAGCAGCCAAGTTCTCCCTGCCTTGGGCCCTCTCCTCCAGCCAAACACCATTCTTCACAACAGTGAAGTGCTTGGCAGTTCTGCTTTTCTTTCAAACATGATCTGTATTGGTTCCCAGGTTTGGGGACTGAGTGCCTGCCAGCTGTTTCGTGTAAGCATTGTCTCTTCAGGATAAAATAAGAATTGGGAAAATTATGAATCTTAGTTGTAAAAAAATACAAGAAAAAATAATTTAGTCAATTTCTTCTCACCAGAGGAATGACTTGTTGAGAAGCCTGCACTAGTCTTTTATTTCATCAAACAGTATCTAGATCAGCTATAATGTGTTTTCCAGATATATTCAATTGGGAATTGAAAAATTCCCAGTTTTTCCAATCCCAAAAATTCCCAATGTGGGAAAATCTTCAATAAACCCCTATTTGTGGGTCTTGCTAACAGCCCAAGAGACTTGTCCAGCAAAAAGTATTTTAAGTAAAAATGCAAATATGCAAACCAACTCTTGGGCTGAATAGGTTGCAGCACTTCCAGTGAAATCAGCATGATTTCTAAAACCTGTGGGCAAATTGCAATTCCTTGTTTGTGCCAAAGTCATGGCTTTATACAGTGTTCTGTGAGGTCTTACAAGTCTCAAGTAGTGCTGTCCTGCATGGCTGGGAGTGTGAGGCCAGCACACATCTTCCTGGAGAGGTTTCAGCTTGGGGCTGGTGTTTTGTAAGGAGACAATTGCCACTTCTCAACCTCTGCTAATAGACGTGTGTGGTCTGAAAGAGACCCGGAGCTGCTGGTGCCCAGTGATGTCAGGCTTTTTTTCTCTGCTGGTAAAAATAGTTATTCTCACAATAAGATGCAGTGCTTTGCCAAAGGAATAAAAACATGGCAGTTTTTTACCTTGATGGGGGCAATTTGAGAAACTGGAGTCATTTTAGGAACGTACTCCAACACGGCTGGAAATGCATTAAAGGTGCTGGTGTCTGACTTTGTTGAAAATGAGGAGGGCTGGCAATAGCAGTAGCCAAGGTGAAAGTGAGTGCTGAAGGAGCACACCAGCACCAGCAAACCCTGTTCAGAGCATGGTCTCAACAAGTTGCTGCAGTCTGAGCAAGGATACTTTAGGGTAGTGTTGCATTTGTCCTTTCTAAGCATTAATTTTTTTATAAATATGACTTCAAAGATTCATTCATGTCAACTCATCTGTGTATCTTTGCCATTTCAAACCAGCTGTGTCATTCCATGTTTAAGTAAATATTGTTTGCAGTGGTGCTTGTGGGACAGCCCTGGTGAGTCAATGGCAGCAAAGGGCTGGGACTGGCTTGATGTTTATCTGGGAATTATGGGAGTCATATCTGGCAGAAAATCTCGTGTTGGTGGTTGCAGAGAAGATGAGCTGGTGTCTTGGAGATATTGCTGAGACTGCTGAGAGTGCCTTGTGGAGTATTAGGACACTTTCCCCACACAGAGAGTGCCTGGTATTACACGAATCTTCACAAGGAGTGCATGACAGCTCTGGAAACTGTGCTTTCTTTGTCTCCAGCACAGGCACTTCCTAAGCAGCAGCTTTGAGTCCCCTTTCACTGTCCTTGTCATGAAATGGAAATGCCTTTTTCAGCCTTCTGCTGACTTGTTACCGTGGCAGGTGACACTCCAGAGGCCCCTTCCCTGTCCCAGCCTTCCTGTGCCAGGATCAGCAGCACAGCCATGGCTCTGGGGGTGATCATCACCTGTACAGACATTCTGAGGTGTAGTCTGCTACTACAGTGTTGTTATGAATGGTTAAAACAACGCATCATCCCTAAAGTACAGAACCGGTCCATTTTAGAATCCATTAGCCCTTTAAAAATAATTGGATCTCTTCTCATCTTCGTTAATTTGCAGCCTTTGGTAATTCACACTGGGTGATCTAGTCATTAGTGCAAATTATATTTAAGAAGTAGAACTTAAATATATTCCATTCTACAAAAATTAAAAGTATGGTAGGGAAACAATTGTGCTGCCAGTTACTTGATTTGTGTGGTATTATATTAAAGAAACCCTGGTAGAATTTAATTTGGTGCTCTGAGTTTATGGTGTATCACAGTTTATGTTATCCTCAAAGAAATAAAATTTAATTATAACTGAAACACTAAAACAAGTATTTTTTAAAAATATTGTAAAAAAAAAAAAAAAAAAAGATACTTTTTTTTTCTCTTCCAATATCTTGTTGGAAAGAAGAAACCATTTCTCACCGATTTTTTTCAGAGTGGAATAATAAACACACAGACAGGCTTGCAACATTGTTGTTAAAGACTGGAGAATTATTGTCTCAAAGAGCTCCTCAATTGCTATAGTAAAAAAAAATCTAGCAGCTCTGGTGCCAGTATAATTTCTTTTTACCATACAAATAAACAGGTTTTTAGCTACAGAGTAAATGTAATAAAGGTGTTGTCAGATCAGAAAAGAGGGGTTCTTCATTAACTGATTCTGAAAATGTAAGTTGATGTTTTTCAAATGGATACAATCAGAAGAATGCTTTTTCAGCTTTAAAAGCAGAGAGTGCTAATGGAGAGAAAGGAAACTGAAGTTACAAAATAAGTTGAAGGAAAATAAGATTTTCGAGAGTGTTCTTGTAGACATAGGGCTGACATAAGGACAGAAATGCATCTACAGATCTTTACTTTTGTGTGTGAACCATTTAATACAGGATCTCAAGCAAGGCTGGTGATAATAAAGTGTAAATTCATAACATATTTCTTCAAAGTAGCAGACAGAAAATGACAGGTAAAAAAAATCAGCACTGCTTTTTGCAAATTTTTTGTTTGTTAGTGGTTTGGTAGCTCCAGGTCAGTCTCAGGGCAGGAAGGGAGGCTGCAAATTAAACCTGCAGCATTTAGGATGCAAATCTCTGTTCTGTGTTGTGAAGAGTAAAAGGACAATTTTCCTAAGTAATGAAACTGGCACAGCAGTGCAAATTCTTCTCTGTTGCTTGTCCTTCTGTTATTTATCAGGGAAATTAACAGCTGTATTTACAGCCTCTGAAGTACTCGGCTGAGGAGGAGTCCTTGGAGACTGCAGAAAGCCTCCTGAAGGATGGCATCTCACTCACCACTCCACTGTTAACTCAAAGGAAATAAGACATGAAATGAGAGCAGATTATGGGCACAACATCAGCATGGCAGCACCTGCAGCAGTATCTGCCACTGCTGCTGGAATGTGAGACCCAGCAGTGGCTCTGTCACGGCGGGTGGCTGCACCAGCTCCCCGGTGCTGCTGCCAGCTTCCCAAATTGTCACATTCCTCTCTTCTGTATCTTTCAAGACTAAAGGTTTCTTTTTTTCACAGCCTTCTAAAAATGTGGTGTGGAGAACCTAAGGCAGTTAAGTGTTTGTTGTTTCTGTATCATGAGTAAATAATTATTGATGTTGCTGGGTTTAAGCTGCAGCGGGGGTCACAGAGTTGGCAAGCCAAGGAGGACACTGGTGACAGCAAATGTCAGGTTTTTTCCACATAGAAGAAATGAGATAATTACAAGGAGATCCACTACAAATTAACCAATAAATAGATGTATTATTGTCTCCCTTGCCAGTCCTGAGTCTCTGTCTCTCTCAGAGAGCAATCTTTCCTCGGCTTACTTCAGTTGCTGCAGTGTAGAGTCTGAGGCTGCCCCTCACCCCTGTCCCAAGAATTTACACAGCAAATTTCTCCTCTTAAACTCAGTAGTAAGCAGTTATTGGTCCTTCCCAACTTGAATCTGTAAGGTGAAATGTCTTCCAGGATACTTCAGGGAACTTCATAGGGTCACAGAATCACAGAACATCCTGATTTGGAAGGGACCCACAAGAATCCATAAAATAAGAGGAAGGTAACCCTGCTTTTTAGTAGCAATTGGCAGATTAAATCTATAGTAGCTATGGGCAGCTGGCCCTTATAAGGAGCATTTATAGCCCCTTTAACCTGTTCCAGAGGAAGCTCTGTGCTGGCACAAGAGTGGTTGTTCTAAAGGTATTACAAGCAAGTGTCTCTATAAAGTGGGCAGGGAGGTCAGTAAATGAGTGGGAACTTTTGCAGGGACCATATAAATTTTGTGCTGGCCTCCCCTAAAGAGTCACCTTCAGAAAAGATTAAATTTTTGTCATATAGCCCAGTTTAAAAAAAAAAAAAAAAAAAAAAGATTAATTTGCCAAGTCAGAGACTGTCAGACTGTCAGAGACAGGGGAACTCTGGTATACTGGACAAAATAATACAGATTTATTCACACAGACAGGAGGGAGCAAATCACATCAGCTTATTTATCATCAGCTAGTATTTGACTATGTCTCTTCAAATAGTTGTATTAGAAGATTGTAGACTTCAGCAGCTGATAGTTTGTACTAAATCTGCTTTTGCTAGCCATGGTAAGTCTGACATAATTGTGTCAGACAACAAGTTGCCATTTTATGAGCATATGCTTAAGCCATTGCAATGAATTATGGCACAGCACATCCCCATTATCCTCAGTCTAACTCGTTGATTGAAAACAAAATAATAAAGTGTCTACTAAAATGGAGATGGAGGTCAGACTCTGACCCATATTTAATGTTGTTAAATTACCAAATGACATCAATAGAGCGTGGGTTGTCATCTGCTGACATCCTGTTCAATAGAAAACTGAAAACAGGGGTCTGGGCTGCTAGGAGTGTATGTCACAGTCAGTGGGTACTTGTAGACATGCAGAGAGATAGATAAAACAAAACAAAAATGCCTGGTGTGATTTAAGGGCCCAGAAGCTGCAGCCACCTCACAAAAATGAAGCTGTGCATGTCTGTGCTGGGAAGCTGTGGCTGCAAACAGCACAGTTGTCAAAGCATGTAGCCTTGTCTAGCTGTGTGTGATCACTCAGGTGTGTGCTGGGCAGATCTTGGGAGCCTCTTCCAACACCAGCAGGCAGGAGAGACAGTGAACTGGTGCCACAGAGTTAAAAACTCCAAGGGGCTGCAAGGAACAGAGGGTCTAGAACAGAGCAAAACCAGAATGCTCAGAATCAAAAGACAAAAAGGAAGTTGTGCTTTTTTCTCAGGAGTCAATGCAGCCCCAGTCTGGAAGGGAGGACTGTGTGGTCCTGTGTCTGCACTCCTCTGGAAACAGCTCCATGTCATTCCAGGAGAGCCATGCCCAGCTCCATCAGGTGCATCCTCCCTCTGCCACTGGAAATTATCTTGTCACTACTGGGTGATGCTGCTCCTTACCTTCAGAGGAGTTCTTCATGGTAATGGCTGTTTCAGCTCATAGGAAATGGCCTTTTCTCCTCTTTCTGTGGAGTCTGCTTTGTGCAATGGAGAATCAGACATTGAATTTATTCATAAAAAAAAATCTCTTGGATACTGTGTATATTTACTTGGATACTGGTATATTTAAATTTTCTTTTCTTCTCCTCCATTCTCCCCCAAAAAAGGAAAGGAGATTCTCAGGCCTGTCATGGAGGTTGAATTGTCATCTTGTGAACTCCTTAAGGTTAGATTATTCTTTGGGTTAAATTTTTCTCCATAGCTTCATACTTTGGAATAATATGCTATATAATATTTAGGGACAAATTTGAATCTTTAGGATGCAGTGCTCATTCAGTAGATATTTCGCCCCTTTCTAAAAAGCAAAGCCTTCAGGGTATTCATTGGGGCTTTTAGTTGGTTTGTTTGTTTGTTTTTCTTTCTTTTTTTTTCTTTTATCTTTTTCCTTTTTTTCTGAGCATATGTTTATTTTCAGTACCAAGAACAAGAGAAGGAAGGAGAGAAAGGAAATGTATGAGGCAGATCTTAAGGCACACAAGCATGCAGCCCATGAGGTTAATGGATGCACCAGCACCCTGCCTAGCTGTGCTAGATCACTAACACTCTATGGTGCCATTTGAGAGCTGTTCTGGACATCACCTTCCTTTAAGAAATACCCCACCTCACCCCTGACTTTATTTTTTGAACATAATATGAGAGGATAACCTAGAGGATAGAAGGTAATGGATGGGAACCAATTTAATCTGAGCAGTTGTGAGTGTTGGGTGAAGCTGTTCTGACTGCATGTTGACTTTCCAGGTAGTGTCAAGGTACAAAGTTTTGTTCAGATTTCAAAACTGCCATCAGTTCAAATTGCTGTGACAACACATCGAGTCAAGCAAGGATGTTCCAAGCCTCTCCCTTAGCCATCCTGACAAAGCTGCTATTTAGCATCCCCAAACGCTGGTGTTCATTTCTTGGTCAAATCAGTCTGAGTTTTAGATGTGACAGAAATGCCATGCAGGAACTGAGATTACTAATATATTTTTGTTGCAGTTGGTTTTTCCTATTTCCCCTTCAAATTATGACTTCAGAGAAAATCTCTTTTAAAATGCAGCTGCGTTCCACTTCACGCCATGCTGGTGTAGCTTCATTAGTTTAATGTTGTTCCTCCTTATTTCTGGGTTAGTATCAAAAGGATACAGCTAATTATTTTTGAACACAGAAACAATTCTGAACAGGCCACACTTGCCTCTAGCATATACTCTCAACTCAAACTAAATATGTTTTGATATCTAAAAGAGTAATTAAGAAAAAGTTCCTTTGTTATATGTCTCCATTTTATTGGTGTTTGAAAATGCTAATGGTGAAATATATCATAAAAGAATAACTTAATTGTGCTTGGAGTCCAACAGAATATAAATAATACTGGTTTTCTCTACAAAATTAAGTAGTTTGTTAAAATATCAATTTATAAACCAGAGATCACTGAGTTGTTTTCTAGTTATCGGGGGTGTGAGCTGATGGTTTATTGCTTAAATAATCAACTTTCTACTAATGATGACTACTGCTCTTAGGAGGGAGAAGTATCATTAGAGAAAAAATATATTTTTTTTTAATGTATAATTTCCCAATCTGTGTAAATTGCTTTATAGCTCATAGAGTGCTAGTGATTAAAAATATTGGGCTATAAAGTCAGATTCTTTAAAAAGTAAGACACTTTCTGGGGTGGAAGCATATGTAAGCAGACTTCACAATATCTGAAAAAAGGTGAAAATTGTGAAAATACAGATCTTAATTACTTGAATAATGTATTTTCATGCGCCTGTGATCTCTAGTGCCAACTGCTTGACAAACCTCATGTCATATAGATGATCCCATATGTAATATAATTGGTTTCAACTACAAACTGCCCACACAGGGAATTAAACGTGCTCAGTGCTCTTTTGGAAGAGGCCCCACATTGCAGAGATGATGGTTTTGGTCCAACAGTGCAGTTTCTTGCTCATTCTTTCAGCCCACAAGCGAACCCCTACTCAAAAGCGTAACTCGTGTTAAATACTTGTTTTAGGTTCCTTGTTCTAGGGCCTATTCCAAAAATATCTTCCAGCAACCACTAATTTAGGTCTCTCTCTCCAATCTAGTCCCCAGTTAGTAAATCTCCAGGTAGTTTTGGTTGTTTGCTCCTCTTTGAGACACGTCAAGACACGGTCAGGGAGAAAAGGTCCACACTGATGGTTGGGTGGTCCTGTGAGCATCATTTCCCCCGAGCACTCCTGACAGGTCCTTAGTGCTCCAGTCTGTGCTCAGGAGTGGCACACACTCAGGTGACCACAGTGTTTCTCAGCCTCCCCTCCTCCTCCAAGGTATTAAACTCTGCAGTCCCCTCTCCAGACTTTCTCTCTGGGTTCCTCAGCCCTCTCTAAGGAGCTAAGGGCCAGGGACCTTGTGTTTTCCAAGCTGGCCAGGGACCTTGTGTTTTCCAAGCTGCCTTTCATCTGTTGCTGGATGGCATCCTGTTGCTCACCTTCCCTAGGAAGAGACATTGGATGTCACTTCCTTGCTTATCACATGGTGACTAGGATGTGGAAATCACCCTCACAGAGCATGAGGTGGGGTGACAATCACAGAGAGCTTTGTAGTCCTGATGTGGGATCTTGCAGAGACAACACAAAAGAAAAAAGATTTAACCTGGGGGAACTTATGTAGTGTGGCTTAGGGAATGGGAGAAGGCTCCAGGGCACAGAGGGGAAAGCTGTCAGGCTGGAAATAATGAAGTTACAAGAATAAGAAAAGATGAGCCTGATGTGACAGAGAAGGCTTGGATATACATTTCAGCTTTGAGTGCTTGGACAAGCAGAAATTTCTAATAGCTTTTGGCTTTTTCCATTAGCAGCTTTTCAATACAGCACTCTGAAAACAAGTGGTTAAACCAGCAGTGCAATAAATACTTTTCAAGCTACAGATGAGAATCTTCATCTTTGCAGGGCAGAGAGCCTCCTGCACTGAGTGGAACCATGGGATCTAAAAATAAAAACTGCTTTGTTCCCTGCTGTTCTTGGAGAGAGCCAACAAGGAAAAGCTCTTTTACTTTGCCCAAAAACAGGTAGCAGGTCTCACAGTTGTCTAGGGAAAGGAGAAGGGAGAGAAAAGAAGATGGCATTTGCATTTTAACTACAGACAGGGGAAACAGATGTTGGCAGAGTTGAGTACTCAGAAGTGCAGGGGCTGCTCAGGCAAAGTTGCCGTGTTTTTTAGTTTTTTGGTATTTTTGGTTTTGTTTTTGTTTTTTCCAGAGGGGAAAGAAAGGCTCTTTGTTCTGTTTTTGTGTTTACTCAGAAGGGACAGCACTGGTGGGGGAGGGGGGGTGCAGGGAGAAGAGGGGGCTTTGAGATAGTACATGAAAAGGAACATGAAATGTGCCCTAGGGTTTGCTCTACCTCCTCACCAACAAAAATTCATGCCTGGCTCAGGGTCTCCAGACTTTGTGTCTGAATATTCTCAGCAAGTTGAAAACAGCCTTAAGGGGTGTCAAGTGGGGTGGAGAGACTGTCACACAGAAACCACCATTTGATTAGTTTGGATACACAAGTGCCCTGAAACCTGCTGACTGTGAGCAAAGACATTTGGAAAAATTAAGATTTCTTCCCTGTTTAACTCTTGAAACCCATAGCTTTTCCTTTAAACCCTTTAATTTGGAATAAAGCAGCACACTGGTCTTTGAAATATCGCTGTAATCAGCCCTCCTTTGTCCTCTGCCCCTGTTTCTGGCTGGAATACAACCAGTGAAACCCTGTGGTACACCAAACCAGCTGCCAGCTACATAGCAAATTACTTTCTCGGAGACTTAGGGTAAACAGAATACATTTTTTAAAAAAGTGAATAAAGGAAAAGGCAGAAGTAATGTAATGTATTGTATAAATTCCAGAGATTAAAGAAGTTATTTTACAGTTAGGAAGCAGCAAAAAATTATCAGTGATAAAATTAGAAGAATATTCATAGTACTACTACTAATTAATGTGTGAAATATTCTGAAAAAAAGCTTTTGAATTATGTATGATAGCTCATTGCTTAACTAGAGACAAAGAAACTTGGCTTTTACTTCTGGCAAAGCCTTTATTATGCAGGCTTTTGGTAAATCACTCCCTTTCAGTTTACCCTTTAGTGTCAATGGGGAGCAGAAAAGGCAGAATTCAGATGAAGCCCCAGCTCTTGGCAGGGAGCTGATCTTTCAGTTGCCTTCCAGCTCAAGCTACTGGATGAGGAGATGAGGCAGCACCCAGACACACATTTCTGTCCCAGGTAGCAAAGTCACCTCCAAGCACCAGCGAGATGCTCAGGCCTGGCATTCTCCAAGCCACTGCTTTTGCTGGCAGCAGAAGGTCCCAGCTACTCAACAGAAAGGAGCAGCTGGAAGCACACTTGGGGTGTAGGGCTGGGGCAGCACTTTACCCATTCTGCAAGCCTTGTGTTCCCTTCCCTGGCAGATCTAGTGCAGATCAAGGCATTCCTTGTTGACTTTGCAGCAGATCTGTTGAGTCCTGCAGGCCTGCATCTGTCTGTTATCACATTTGTGCCACAGACCAGGCATGGCTGGATCTACAACTTCTTATAAGAATACCTGTGAGGGAGGAATCAGCCACCAGCTACTCCAAAGTGTGTTCATTTGTGTGACAGGGGCAGTGATAAATCTGTTCTATTTTTCCCATCTGAACATGAAAAATACACTTTGCTGAATTTGTCTGGCAGTTTTTAACTGGCGAAGGGTCACAAGACTCTGAGAGATACACATACACAGGC
Organism: Urocynchramus pylzowi; assembly: GCA_013397555.1. Lineage (NCBI taxonomy): Eukaryota > Metazoa > Chordata > Aves > Passeriformes > Fringillidae > Urocynchramus > Urocynchramus pylzowi. The sequence goes on along the minus strand of VZRH01002850.1, from coordinate 1,062,283 downwards.
ATTAATGAATAACATATTCCACAGTGTTGCATCTAAAACCAAGAAAAAGTTTTCCCAGCGCTTTGGTTTTCCTATTTTCATTTACATCATTTCTTAACTCCGGTGGAAGTTCAGAAATTTCTGGGCTCCTGCTGGAACAGAAGGTGCGTCCATCGCTCCGGCGTTGGTCACCATAGTTACTGGCTGCTGCAGGGAGGAACGCTGCTTCTGTCTCTGCAACTTTGGGGAAGTGAAATTAGACATATTATAACCCCAAAGAAATACACGAAAGCGAGACAATTGGGGTTACCTTGTGCTGGTTTGCAGCGGTGTGTCTCGAATTACAACCGTCGTGCGGGTGACTCATGCGGCGGGCGGGCCGCCGCTTGAAAGCAAGGTGTTGGTGATTAACATTCGCGGCAAGTAACAAAAGGCAGGAGTGAGCCTGTGCTCGCTGCGACGGGATGAGCGCGATGCTCCGCAGCCCACACGGCACAGCCCCCGCAGCCAGGGCTGGGGGATGCGCTCAGCCCTGGGGGGATGCGCTCAGAGCAGGGAAGGATGCTCTCAGCGCTGGGGGGATGCGCTCCGCTCAGGGAAGGATGCTCTCAGCGCTGGGATGATGCTCTCGGCGCAGCCCGCTGAACTAGCCTGTCTTTAAAGGATTCTCACCCCCCCCCTTTAACCCCGTCTGCTGCTTTAGGGACTGGTTTCCGTGCAGGACAGTGGGGCAGGCTGGGAAGAGGGAAGGGTGTGCTGCTGTGGGCTGTCCAGAGGTGCCGATAAATGCAGGCGGTGCTGCCGCCTCTCTTGGCGAAAATGGAAATATTCACAAAGCCTGATATTCGGGCTGTTTTTTTCTTAGCTTTGTCCTCTTCCTCCTCTGGAGCTGTGTGCTCTGAGCCGGGTGGGTGCCCGGTTTCAGGGAAGTACACAGGGCTTTCATGTGCAAGTCAAGCACAGCATCAGCAAGGCCCTTCCCACTGCCCGATGCTCTGCTAACCCCTCCTCGCTGCTCTGTGCTTCCCAGCCCAAACTCTGGCTGCTGCCTGCAGGGTCAAGCACTGCCTGAGTTGCTCTACAGGCAGGCAAGTGGGTGCCTGGTCAGAGGATGCCAGCAGCCAGGCCACCACCAGGGGAGGGACTCAGCCTTGGTGCAGCTGGGCGATGGCCACTGGCCAGCACTGCTTCATGCTCATTCCATTTCCCAGGGCAAGTCTCCTTGCTGATACCAGTGCTGAAGCAGAAGAATATCTGCAGCTCCTTCTCTTCCCTATTCATGTTTTGATCTAACAATGCTATCTCCCACTATTTCAGGAGGGAAAATCCTTTAACTCCTGCTCCTCTTACCCTGTCACTGCTGTTTTACCTGCCTCATAGGCAGCTCAAGAGACATCTGAGCAGCCAGAGCCTGCTTCAGGCTATGGAAAGGCAAGAGAAAGCCAACATGGCTTTCAGAAGGGGAATTTTTGTTTATTAATCTGAACTTCATGTTTGAGTGGCAGAAAAAAATTTCTAAGCGGAATTAAAACTAAGTCAGGATTGTTGGTCCCCTATGGATTTGGGAACACAGTGACTGTATTTTCCCTGATGGGGAAAATAGTGACCATTTGCTTTAATTAACTTCACCTGAAAGATACTCATGTATAGAATTTCTGTCTTTTGGAAGTAACAGTTTAATTAATACCTTGAAGTCTTATCTGGTAAAATCTAGCAAAACTAGTTCATTCTTGTTGTCTCTTTAGGGATGAAGGAATATTTTATGTGGTACAAATACTAAAGCTTGTATAAGCCCACAATAAAAAGCTGCTCCAGGTTATCAGACTCCTCTTTTGGTATTCCCCAAAGCACCTCACTGAGTCTGGGTCTGATTCACTCCTATTGACAAACTACCTCCACAGAGCAACCAATTTCTGTCAGTACCTTGAGCAGGAATTTGAGAGGCTTTGCTGCACTGTACAACTGGAATGCTCAGTGTGTATCACCAGCACTTTTTGGAATTAGTTTCAGTTGAAATTACACACAAAATGATGAGCTCTTTTCCTCCCAAATCCAAACACTTTGAAAGCTAAGGTAAATATTTCTGGATAAAGAGAAGAATGATGAAACCTCCAGGGACACTGACACCAAGATTTATGCCTGGGAAAAANTCAGGTCACAGGCCAATTAAAGAGCAGCTGGACTGGAACTCCAGGCCAAGTGGCACATTGTTCATTTGTTCCACTGTTTCATAAGCAAAATGCCCTGCAAGGTTAATGAAAGTGCCAGGCAAGCTCAGCCAGGGAGAGGCCAGCTGACAAAAACAGGAGCTGACACTTCCCAACAAGCTCAAGAGTGAGAATTTGTTTAAATGTAATTAGTTTGTAGGGAAAAAAAAAAAAAAAAAAAGAAACTGCTTTGCTCCTCATAATGCAGAACTTTGGGTTTTGCTTCAGTTGTCTTCATTACTGAGCTGACAGGAGGGGAAGAAACCAAAATTTCTCTTCTCTCACTTATGTTATTTTTTTCCACAATTAAAAAGGAAGGGCTTTCTGAGAAAAAAAAAATACATTTAGCAATATAATAATTATCTATAATTTTAAAAGGGTGATGTATTAGGAAATTCCCAAACTTGAAACCACATTTTGTCCTCTTTTCAGCTTCTAGCCTCTCCTTAGAAGTTTTTACTTTAGTCAAGTTCAAATACACATTAATGAAAAAGAAGGAATAAGCAGAACTTCAAACTTTAAAAGGTGAAATTATGTTAAAAAGCTAAGTACAAAAACGGATGCAACCTCACTGAGATTTTTTTGGAGAGCAGACTATGTTTGTCTCAGCTGGGTCTCAAGGCAGTGCTGTACTGAGGTGGGGGTAGTGGAGGAGCTGGTCCCAGTGGTGCTGCTGAGGGCACAGGCAGCTGCTCTGCTCACAGAGAAGCCCAGAGCAGATGTGAGCAGACAGAGAGGTCACCCTTGGCATCCAGGGTGAGACAAGGCAGGCAGCCTTAAATGCTCTCCTTGCTGGAGCTGCAGCTCTGTAACTTCAGGAGAAGCTGCTGTGGGTTTGGCAGTGATTATTTTCTGTACATGTATCTTTCCATTCTTTTTTGTTTTGGCATAAACAAGAAAAGAATACTTGTTTGCTTGCTGCTAAGCTATTGTAATTTGTCTCTAAGAATTGGAAAGCTACCAGAAACTTGTGTGCAAAACAGATTCTTGTTCCCCCCAAGACCTAAACGATTAAAGGCTCATCATTTTATTGCCAGTTGTTCTAGAATCATTCCTGTGCACAGTTTTAAGACATCTCTGAAACCATTTAAACAGTCATTTTGTCCCCACTGCAGAAAGCCACAGCACTGTGGCGGCTCCACCTTCAGCCTCAATGACTGGGAGTCCCCCTGCTGCTCCTACAGATCTGCCAAACATATCTGATCAATTTCTGTAAATTAATGATATCAACTTGGTAGTGTTTAATGAGCCTATTTAATGTTGTCTAATGATTTTTCAGTAATATTTTCTCTAAAGTGTCCAGATCAATAGTCAAAACACACTCTCAGAAAGAATTTTGTTGGCAACTGACGTTTTGTAGTTCACCTGTGAGACCTGATGGTTTTCTTTTAAAAGTACCTGTCTGTGCTCTGTACTACAGCATAGGATGAAACTGCAGGAAAACTCCAAACTCTTTCTTTTCAGGAATGAAATTCTTAACCTAGAGCTGGGAATCTTTTAATTCACATCTCTGGTGTGTAGTAGTGAACAAGAAAATTATTAAAAAAGTGAGGGCAATGCAGCTGTGCCTTTTGTTGGCATCTAGTTTCAATGCAGAATCCATCACTTTAATGGATTTATCCCCAGTCCATAGTGCAAGTGCTACCTTGCAGGACCTTGTGTGGTTCAGTGCCTTCTGCTGCTCCTGCTTTCTCCTCCTTCCTCTCCTCACTGTCTTGCCACTCTGGTTTTCCACTTTGCTCACTCTTTCCCACCAGTAACTCCTGCCTTCACCCAACCCAAACCAGTCTTGACAATAAGAAAATAATAAAGCTGTTCCTATGGCCCTGAGAAGGTGTTCTCCAGGACAGCTGTGTTCCCAACCCTTTAGTGTGCTTGGTGTCTGCACTGGCTTTTGTCTTGTCTGTTTGGCTGTGAGTTCTTCAGAGCTCACCCCAGCCCTTACTCTGTGCTGCACAGTGATTTTTGCATCACAGGGCCCTAGACTCATCGTGTCCCTGGGCATAACTGTAATAGATAAATAAACAAAATAACTTATCCACTTCCTTCCACTTGGCTGAGCTTTCCTTTTCACTGTCACTTCTCCATTTGTAGTACACGAAGATAGATCTGAGTGAAAAATGTGTTCTTTACTACCTTTAAATCCTTCTCTGTAAAAAAAAGAACCAGATGGGACATTCCAAATGTACACAATAAACTGTGTTTAGAGGAGGCTTCACTGGGACTGTTACAAGTTGTATAACCCTCAGTTCAGGGCTGTCCTTCTCTCTCAGCACAAGTGATTGGAAGGATATTTCTTTTTACCACGTCTCCTGATCTTAAACTTCCTACCCTTCACATGGCATCATTACAGCTCTCATGGATAAACATGTATTCTTTCACTTCCTTAGCATGGGGAACACTGGGAATGCAGCCCTACTGTAATATAAAAATAAGAATTGTGTCATAGAGAGATTCATCCTACAGCAGTGGGTCTAGTACAGCCTAGGGTCTAACTGCATGCCATAAGAAAGAAGCAGCCTTTGAAATTTATTGTCAGGGGGCCTGAAAAATGTCCCAGAGGTGCTTTTCCATTTTGATTTGTATCTCTTCCCTCCCTGTAAGCTGTGTTGGCCACAGTTATTTACACGTCTTTAGGGAGAAACAGATGTCAGCAATAAAGGCAATAATAGAGCTGATTCAGTTTTTAGGTATTAGCCAAGATCTGCAAACATATCTCTTGATGATACTCTGCATTTGTCATGATAAATGTGACAGCATTTAACCTGGAAAGCCTTCAAGACAATGCAGCTATTTCCAGAGGGATTTAATGTAACTGGACCATAATCATCTTCAAAATCATCTTGTTTTGCCTTTGGCAAAGGTCCACCTTCACTTTGAACAATAAGTGGTATTGCCTAGGGACAGCCACATCCAGGAATCCTCCCTTGGAGATGGTGTCAGTGTGACTTCCAAGATTTTTGTCTAGTTTTTAGAATTTTTACAAGGAGTGGAATTTCAGGGAGAAGAATGGGTTGTACATACTCTGAATAATGAATTCTCATACCAAGTACATACCAGTGCTGTATTGCATGGGTTAAACACCACAGGAGGTGGTGATCAGCAGATGGAAATATATTACTGGAAAGAAATTCAGCTTTAATACTGTGTTTATTCTCCTCTTGGGGCTCAAGTGCTCTGTGAAATGAGGGCTCTGAGCCAGCCCCAGCAGCCACCCAAGGCATTTACTGCTTGGGTTGTGCAGTGAGTTTGGACAAGTGCGAGGCAGAGATGGGATGCAGAGCCAAGCTGGGCACCAGCTCTGCTGGCTGCCTGGAAGGGAGCTGAGGGAAAGCCCAGGCCAAGCAGGAAAAGTCCAACTTTTCACCACTTCCCATTGTTTTGGATATAAGAGGTGCTGCTGCTGATCCCTGCGAGGCAGTAATCACATGCACTCCCAACACGAAGCAAGGTAATCAACTGACAAAGTGAAATAATCTGAGAAACCATTAGCTTTCTAATGACTCTTGGAAGTCTCATTAAAATTGGTCACTCACTGATTGTTCACATTACTGGAAATTTGAGCAAAAACGTTGTGGGCTTTTTCCATGGCTGAAAAGTTAGGACAATTTTCTCTATTCTACAAACAAAATTAAAAATAAAGAATAATGGATTTTTCTCAAGAGGTTTTAAGAGCTCCATTTGCAACCACTCCCTTTATTATTGTAGTAATCCCAGTACCAATATTAACTTTTCTCTCTCAGTTCCTCCATTCCAAAACATTTCCCCTTCAAACCCAATCATGTTTAAATGTAAGGTTTATTATCTATGCTTCTCTTGGCCAAGGAACTTGACAGTTCCCTGAGTTTTCAGTTCATGCTCCCTGATCAGACTGTCTCCTACTAATTCCTTTTTCTGCCTAATCATCACTAGCCAGTTTTGCTGCCTGATATAAATTCCCTTCATGGATGGCAAATAATTTGGGAAAGTGAATAAGAGAGGGCTCATTCTCTCCAATAGGGCTCCAACAAGGAGACAGAAACCCATTAGTGCAATACAGAGCTTATGAGTTTTGTGTTTGCCTCAGAACTCAGGGAATCTTTACTCTTCTCTGGTTAAGACCTAACTCCTCAAAAACTAAATTAGGATAAACTTTTCTTGCAGGCATTTTGGTCTCTCTACTTTCATGATTGCACTTCTGTAAGTGCTCAAAACCTCTTTTCCCAGAGTGGAGGAGGAAGGTGTTTGATATTACAAACTAGGGCAGTTCTAGCCCCACATGGGAGCAGAATGGTCCCAGGGGGAGTGAGGGGGACTGTCAGAAGAGTCTACTTTGAAATTTGGTATCTAAATAAACAAATTGACATATGTATTCCTGGGTAGCTGAAAAGACCTCTCAATTTCATGCTTCAGTGCATTAACTGTCAATGCATCAGTAATCAACTTAACAGGTGTATTTGTAATATTCTTAAAAATAAGAGACATGCTTCTCAATTTTCACTATCATGTTTTTTACTTGTTTGATAATGGTGTGGAAAATTTTTTTGAGCCTGGAAAATGCACTCTAATTTGCTAGAAATGTAGATAGTTACTTCTGTCCTTTTATACTGTGCAGCACTGAGTGATAGCATCCAGTTGACTTCCCCAGCCATTAGATGAAATTTCACTTGCTCTGGCTTATCTGTGTTGTCTGGCCCCAAGCAGTTCTGTGGTTTGTTTTTGATAGTGTCCATCAAACTGAATCCATACTCCCAGGCAGCAAATGAAGCTTGATTTGTGCCAAAAACATTGTACATTTACAGGTAGTGAGTGGCTGTCAATGCATGTTAATAATAGGGAATTGGTTGTTAGGGAGTAGGAATTTAATAATGCCTGGAAACTATCTGCTAGCAATAATGCTGGAAATAAATAACTACCTGAGCTGCCTCTCCAGACAAGAACTGTCTGGCATGGTCTGCTAGAACTTGGCTACTGGGACTATAGAAATTGAAGTGTTCTGTGTTTTGTGATGTACACAGCCTGTCTGTGCATGTTATACCTGGTAGGGCCAGTGAACTACAATTCCTTCCATGGCTGTAATACTGAAAATTGGTGTGTAGCTATCTGCCCTCATGGATGGATGCCACAGGATATGTGACACAAACCCCCCCAGTGTGTGTCATCCATAGCCTGGCTCCTGCACCATTCCCATGACAGGCTCAGACTAAACTCTGCTTTTTCTATTGACACCAAATAATGCCTGAGTTTGCAGAATTGCTCTTTGACAAACAGTGCTGAGTGGTATCTCTTTGCCCACATGCATTCATTGCAGAAGGCTTATCCAAGGAGCAAAGCAGTCTAGTGAGTTTTGTTAAAGCAACCTGAACCTTTAGACAGTCTGGGGGCTTTATACTAAAGCAGTCTTTTTTTCACCACAGTAATGAAATGGAGTCACTGACTACTTTATCTCTACATGTAGTGTCAAATTTAATAAAAATGCAATGATTTCAGACAGGCAGCTTCCCCAGAAATCTGATTCAATATTCAGATAATCATATCCTGTCATGTTTCATTGTCAACTGACAGCTGAAATCCTTGGTCTCACTCCTAAACCACAAAAAGATACAGACTGGATTTGGGATTCCAGATAGCCAGGGAAGCACAGGTGTTGCCCTTGTTATGACAGACTTGCTGCTACTGTGCCCTCTTCAAAACAGCTCCAAATAACTTTTGAGGATGTGTCTTGATAAGAGTGACTGGGGAAAACATGCAGCAGGCAGGGACTTAGAGGATCCTGTCTGAGGGCTTTGTTGTGTACCTGGAATAAGGATTCTTTCTAGCATTTTGTTTTTCTGTTCAAGGTACTCTGAGTATTACATGAAAAAGAAATACAGGCTTTCAGTGATAGACTGCAACTGGATAATGTTTCCTTATTCAGCTTGAGCTATCTTTGTCACTAAAAATACACTGTATGTAAGCATGGATACCAAAGTGACTGGATATTTATTGACATTTTATGGTGTAACTTCAGTTACCAGGCTGAGAAAAAATTTGCAGAAATTGTTGTGATATAAAGGTGGCTCTTGAATCTGAGCTCCTTAAGCAAGTCCAGAGCATTGAAAAATGGAGGATTTTCCTTGCTGATAAGTTTAAGGAAAGTAAAGACCAATCTTCCTATGCCAAAACCCAGCCTTTTTAGGGAAAAAGAGAAATCCTACAATAGTTTCTATTACTGGAGTTTGAGTAAGAAGTTTCCTTTCAAATGCATTAGTTTAGTAGCTCACTAACTGTTTCTAAAGTAAAATTTATCTGAATTCTATTACTTTTTTTTCAAAGAAAGTTCTTGTTCAAGTTTTTTTTTGTTTTTTTTTTTTTCTTTTTGCTACATTCTGTGAAATTCTGTTTGTCCAGTTTTCATTGATACGAAGCATAAAAATCCTCTTTTTATTTCTTTTAAGAAGTTTTTTTCCCCCATTCTTAAAAAAAAAAAAATCTTCAGGAGCTATGTACGCACTCAGATAACTCAGAAATAGATTCTCTTAGAACTTCTGTCTTGCCATGAGCTTGCTCCTCAGTAGAGGAAAAGTGGCTTTGACTCAGCTGAAAAAAATGTCTCTCAGATGTTGCAAAGTCAGTGTTGGAGCAGCTCATACTGTGCACGGGCAAGAGATGTTTTGCCACGAAATTAGCAAGAGGCTCCTGCAGAGCCCCTGGTGTGGAGGGAGCCCACCAGGCCAAGGTGAAGAACTCTGGGGGCCTTCTCTCTGGAGTACACCCAGTCAGCTCTAAACCATAACTGAAACTTTTGGCCAAAGTACAACAGGGTAATACCAGAATACTGGAACTTGGATTTCTTTTGGATATGTACTGTGAATCTCAGATTTTCCCTTAGTGCTTCTTAATACCCACGGCGGAAGGCAGGGCAGCAGACTTCTTTCTTCTTCTGCAACTGCTTGGTTTTATGTTGTGTGACTGTCCCTGCCTCATTCTAAACTGCTGATATAAAAAGACAACAATAAAATCATCTTACTGCAGAGTTTGTAGTAGGTAGCATGCCCAAAATACACATAATAGAAGAAAAATAGAAGGAGAAAAATAGGAAAGCATTGCTAGCTGAATTCTGAACCTCAAAGCCAGTTTGATTTAGCTCAGGATCCTAGTTGAAGGCTTTGGCTTTATTTTGCATTTTTGGAGTTGATATTTTGTCTCACTCTTGCATGTATCACAATGCCATTTTACCTTTTAAAACATTTTAGAGGTATGCAGCCTTTTTTTTTTTTAAGTAGTAGAATATAGTACAGCCGAGAACAATACCAGTGTACATTCACCTTCTGAGTTCCATTTTTCCCTGGGATTTTAAGGCAATGTAAGATCTAAAAGTTGTTTGTTTATGTGCTGTGCAGACTATGGCCTTGACTTTCAAAAGCAGTTTTGAAAGCCTCTTTTCAGCAGCAGTTTTGAGGGCTGAGAGCATGTCAGTCAAGCACACAAAGGCTGTAGCTTGTCCTGATTGCTTCTGAGTGCACCAGCCTTGCCTCTACGAGTCTGCAACTTGCCCTTCATACATGAGCTTTTTGTCAAAAATATATATTTATCTGGAAGCTAATCACAGGTTTTATTTTAATATGTGTATGGTGGGGAGCTGAGAAGAGGAACTGCAGCTTGATACTGCCAGAGATTCAGAACAGAATCTAGGTGAGGCTCTTTCATCTCCATCCCTACAGACAGAGACCTTGGGGAGGGCGAGCTGCAGGAGCAGCCACCACGGCCATGAAGCCAGAGAGCCCCTCACACACGTGAGCCTGTGGCTCTGCCTGGGGCTGTGTCTGCTCTGAGCTCTTGGTTCAGCCCTGGCAGCTCATTTTCCTGACTTCTGAAGTCTTTGCTTTCCACTCAACACCTGGCAGCCACTCAGCAGCACTTCAAAGGGAAACTTCCTGATGGAACATATTATTAATTTAGTGTCCAGTGCCAAGGTTAGTTGTGATTCCTCCAACATAAATGTGATAGAACCATGAATCTTGCCATTGTATTTTTACAGAATTGTTATGGTTTGGCATTTCCAATCATGTCCTGGTGGTACAGTATAACAGAACAGAGATGAGATGTTTTCAAAAGCAAAGCCAGAGTTTTTAGTTGATAGTGTTTTCTGACAGTGCTTTCCTTTGGCTTGATGGTATTGTAAAGAATTTGAGAGCAACTGGAGATTAATAATGAATTATATCTGTCCAGCCTTGCCTTTTTTATGATGATCCTTCCAAATGCAAGTGCATCCTATCCTGTGGGCTCAACACAGCCATCATCTCAGTTCTGGGCTCTAGATAGATTACATTTTATAGAAAAATATTTTCTTTGATGCTCTTTATGTGTGTTCAGCCAATAAAAATAGACATAAAATTGTGTTGTATTTCCCAGAATGCAAAGAAAGGTAACAAGACTGGAAGAATGTGGAAAATATACTCGACTGATTTTAATATGAAATTAACTTTTGCAACAAAGAGATGGCCCATAAAAACTGAAAGTGTCTGAGATAGCTGGGTATGATAAATTCAGGTAGAGGAACACATATATAAGTTACTGGTCATCAGGTAGCAACAGGCTGGGAATATCAGGATCAAAGGAATATTAACAACAACTTGATAAATCCTTAAGTTTTATATGAGACCATCAAACAAATCAGTGATGATAGACAACTAAACTTAATCAAATACAATTTTAGAAGTGGCATTCAAATCAGACTGTCCTGTGTGATGAATTGGAGAATTCAACGGCTGATCCCAAAATATATTTCTGGCAAAATCTGTTAATAGAAAGGTGATTTTTTAACAAGTGAAGAACATGAAAATGTGGGGCATGATGCATGTGAATGTTGGCACAAGGATTGCTTCTCTATCCCTCCAGGTCTCCTCTATGATTCTTAGGGATCCTTTTAACAGAGACCTGATCAAAATGTTGCAATTAGATATATAAAAAGACAGGACTTGGTTGATGAAAAGGAAATTTGAAATTTATTATAGCAATTTTACCAAAATAAATTAAAAGACAAAAGAAAATGAACACATTTTATACATTTTAAGGAACAGCAAATGCAGGATATTTCTTTTTTTTGATAAAATATCTGAAAAGAGATGAAGTTTATGAAGGAAATTACAATTTTACCCCTATATTTTCTTATAACCAGATTTGCAAAATTTTATGCTTTTGATAAAATAAGATGCAGTGTTATCAAATCACTGGAAACTGAGGAAATTCAAAGTTTCTACAGTTGGTGAATAAGGCAAGACTTGGCTTGGCATTTGCTTCTGATCTTGTTACTTTGAACAACTTCAAATTAAGAAGAAAAACACTGCTAAATACATGAAGCTGTGGGAAATTAAGGCAAAATGTGTTATAAACTTTGTATTAGTCAAATTCAGGAGGCAAGTAAGGACATTGAAGTGTGGCTAGGTGGGTCTGAGAATCTAAACATGACTTTCAGGACTGAAAGGAAGCAATAACTAGATATTATAAGTCTGTATATATATGGAGATAGTCAAGATTGGTTTTTGTGTGAACTTAAAATTCAGGAAGAATCTCCCTTCCCCAAATTAAAATTGAATATGCTGGACAAGTTTGCAATATTGAGATTTAAGTAAAATATCACTAAGGTTGTTTCTAGGCCAGCCTGCTTTCTCTTCTTGTATCTAAAACATGGAGAACTGTCAAGAAATGGTCAGAATTTTCATAAATACTTTGTTTAATTTTAGCCCTATAAATGAATTCATTAACTGCAGTGTAGATTTCCATTGATAGAGGTGAGGCATGTATTGATTAACCTAGTAAAAATATTATCCATTGTGCCATTTGAGATGAAAATATAGATCCAGAATGTGTAAAACTATGGATCTGGGCTTGTGAAAATGAAAGTCAAATATTTTCAAACCTTTTGACAGCTGCCTTAGCATCAGTCATTTGAGAAGCTTTACATGAAGAGCTAACTAAAGAAGAATAATGCCATTGGAAAAAAAAATGTATCCTAAGCAGGCAAACTGGAGAAATAATTACTTGTATAGAAAAAACCCACAAGGGCTGAATACTTTTTTAAGGATTGAATTAGTAATAAAGGTAAATGCAGAACTATTTTTAAAAATTGCTCTGCAAGTTTAAATGAAGTATGCTTTCCCAGGAATTTTTATCATGGGGCCAGAAAAAAAGAAGAAAATCTTCCTATGGTAGAGGTAAAAATTTTTTTTACATGCAAGGGGACTCTTGTGACTCTTCTGAGGCCAGAATTAGGAAGTATGACAACTTGTATAGTTCAAGCCAGAAAGAAGACAGTAGGTAGTCTGTTATAAGCATCACAATATAGATATTAGTAATAAATATGAGAAGCCAGATTTGACTTTTGTCAAATGTTTTATCAACTGGCCTGGGGTTTATTGTGAAACTTGGTGTGAAAAAATAATGTCATTTCTCAAACCCAGTCTTTCAGAAAGTGCTGAAAGGCCACGTTGCTCTGCACAAGCTATGGCTCTGACCAAGGTTGCTCTGCTTGGCTTCCTCTCAGAGCCAGGCACACACAGGGGTGACCAGGGGCCTGGCTGAAGGAATGCCAGACAAGGCTCCACCCTGTTTATTGACATTATAAATAGAGTGTTAGATCTGTAAGATACACAAAAGTGTATGGAATACAGAATTATTTCTATTCTGATTTGTACTGAAAATATATTTGTTTCTTTAGTTTCACTGTGTTATTCTATGATTTTCTCTCGTTATGTTTTCTCTTGCATGATTAAACTTTTCTCTGTCTTTTCTCACTCTATACTAATATTTTAATAATAGTGATTCTCTATTGATGTTTCTTTAGATGAACTTGGACTACTGTCAATGCACCATCCTGGTAACTAGGATGGTTTTCTGCTTGAGGCAGATCTACACAGAGCTTTTAGAAGAGGTGCTTAGGTCAGCTCTTTCACAGCATCACTTGTAACCTGGTCCTCTCTGTGTGGCAGAAGTTGCTGCACACACAACCAGACTCTGTCACTTTGCAGCTGTTCCAGGCTGAGGTACCTGACACTTCATGTGCTGAAGGTGGCACGTGGCTCCTGGCCCCTGAATCTGGCTTTGCTGCTCCCTGGGGCTGTGGATCTTTGAGCAGAAGTGTGTATTCCTCCTTTGCTCTGGGCCTGGGGCTCACGAGCTCCAGCCTGGCACAGAGACAAGAGGGTGATTGGCAGGCTGGGGACTTTTTGAGGGACAGCAGCTCTCCTCTCCTGCTGCCATCCTCTAGCTAAACTTAGCTTCTGCTTTGGAAAAGAACAGTGCAGTCCAGCTCACTTCCCAGGAAAGCCTGAGAAACTCTGTGAAAACAAACAGGGTTACAGAGGTGAAGTGTTTTTCTGGGTAGAAGTGCAGACCTGTCCTACCTGCTGAGCTTGGGGCAGCAGTGCCCACTTTGCTGGGACTCTGTCGAATTTCCCGGGGGTATGGAAGCACAGCCCTTCGGTGTGGCACTGATGCTGGTGCTGGAGGCTGCACCAGGCTGGTTTCTGTGGGATCACACCCATGTTTTAGGAATGAGTCACCGCAGTAAACTCTGCTGTGAGCAGAGCCCTGCGCCAAAGCAGGGCAGCCGTGGGAGGGGGCACCGAGGGCTGCTCCTTGTGCTGCTCCCAGTCCCTGATTTATCCGTGGAAGCAGCACATTCCTGCCATCAGCAAGGGAAAATCAAACGTTGTGGTGGTGATTTACATGCTGTGAGAGGAGGTTTCCACAGGTTCCCTTTGCTTAGTCACCCGCAGGATGCTCATTTAAAAAGGAAGGAATACGGAGCCTGATGATTACTGCAGGTAAAGCCTGCTCAGAAGCTGTTAGCTACAAAAATCAAATACACACCTACAGCAGCCTCACACAGCACAAGCAGCCATCTTTTTACATGGATATATGGTTGCTTTTTTTTCCTCCTGCATATAGAAAAATATTACATAAATAGACTCTCCTCTGTTGGAGGAGAGGAGAACTAGGGATTTTTTACATGTTTTCAACAAATAAAGCCAGTATGATAACCCTCTTTTTTGTACTATATACTCTTACAGTCCTATATCCATTTACATGCCAGAGATCTGTCTTTATCAAGCTCCTCAGCATTAACCCTCATATATAAAGAGCTTGAGTGGCCAGTCTGTGAGTCAAAATATACTAGAACATTTACAGCAAAGCCATCCCCTGTATTTAAGGAAAACCTTCAAACAATAAAGAAAACCTCTAAGCTTAACAAAACCCCAAGAAACAGCCTGGCAGGGATGGAGCAGCATGAGAATTGCCTGTTGTAGGCTGAGTACCCTGTCTGGAGGCAGAGGAGCAGCTGGTGACTGATGGCCCTGGGCTCCAGTCAGCCAGCAGCATCTGTAGGAAAGTGGTCAGTGACAAAGAGATGTCCCTGTGAGGAGGCAAGGGTCATGTATAACACACAAGTAAAAATGTCTCCAGGGTAGAAGATTATTTTATCCACAGATTGGCCTCTTGCAGGTGGGAAACTTCAGTTGATGAGGACCAAAGGTGTGGTTCACTTTTATTTTCTAGGATGTAGGGCAATATTTGCCTCCATATTACCCCACAATAACATGAAGGGCAATAAAGACAAAGGCAAGAAATGTGTGAAATGAAGACTGGCTGTATATAGATTTCCAAGTCTCTCCTGGGTTCTTTATTTCCTCACTTCTTTCTGGCCTCAGAGAAACTCCTTTGGGAAGGGCCTTGAAATTACTTAGCAAAATGGGATGCTTTCTTCAGTCATTTTTGCTGAATAAATGCTGCTTTCAGACCTTAGTGACATCAAATATCCAAGTTCCTGCCAACCAGTGTGACTGTAGGCAGAGCTGGCTGAGGTATCCTGTCCCACAGAAGGAGTAATGAAGGAATTTGGGCTGGCTGCTGGAGCTCTGGTGTGGAGCAGAAGGCTGTTTCCACACCTGCATTAGAGTAGCAAGGATGGAGCTGCTCAACGAACACAACTGCTCTGCTTTCACACAAGAGGTGCAATTAATGCTTTTTAATGGAAATTAAATTCTATAGCAGCTGGTGATCCAAAATGTTGACCAAAAAAAATGGACCCTAATGAACTGTGCAATCCTCTTAATTCAGTTAGTTTACATAATTACATTTCTACCTCCTACTCAGCTCAATAATTGCACCAATGCCCTATCTTCAAAACCCATCTTTGTGCCTTAATGGAAAGGTTTAAATTATGCTGACCCAATCTGCTAATAACAGTGATCAATAGCACTGCTTCATCTCAGTTTGTTTTTAAAGAACTATCTATGTTGCTGTGTTGTTGTCATAGTAATTGGGATCTGCAGTTACAATCAGCTCTTCCAGATGTTTCAGAGATGGGGAGGATTGTTTCTGTTCTGCCTGTTTGGGACAGTTAAAAGTTGGTTTTATTCCTCTTTTCTTTTGCTTCCTCAGTGTCTGAGAAATCAGAGAGCAACCACTGTTGTTCTGTAAACAACTCCTTGGGAGCAACTTAAGTTTACAAAATAGTAGCTTGATGCCAACCAGCTGGTGAGAGCAGCTCCTCTCGTGCCATGTGGAGTCAGTCAGGTCTGACAGGTTTATACCAGCTGAGGGTGGCCTCACAAACCTCCTGATGCATCTGTCTACCTGGCATCTCTCTCCTGATGTCAGGCCCATGACCAACACCAGTGCACAAGAACAGACACTGGTTCTGAGAAGTGCAAGGCCACAAAATTGTCCTTCCCATTCAAGAAAAAAAAATATTTTTCTCCTGACTTTGGATATGTGTTTTTGTTGGTTGTTTTTTTTTTTTTTTTCAGACTGTTTCAAGATGAGTGATTAAAATATGGAATCTAAAAAGCATTTATGAACCTGCAGACCTAATGACCTCTGCAGGAAGTGTTTATAATTGTGTGTCTTCTTGAACCACTCTGCATATATTATTGCTCTATTGCCTTCACAGACACCACCACCCCTTCTGCTCAAGCAGCACACACTCAGCAGTGGTGAGCTCATAGGCTGCAGTAGCTTTGTCTATTTATTTAATTGAGAAATTAAAGGGATTTTTTTATTTATTATTATTTTTAGTGTTGTGAGGCTTTGAAAAAATAGACAATGGTTCAGCTAGGACTTTTGCTCTTACACCCCAGAAGGGTTTTTCCTTAGTGTTATTTTTCATTGTTATCCCTGGTCATTCTGTGGTTTTATTTGAGTTATCACTCTAAAGGAAACCAGGAAAAAATCCTGCTAATGATGAATCAGTATGCCATAAAGCCTGTCAAATCCCTTTCATATTAATGATACCTTTGTCACTGCCACTGAAGCTTTGTTTTGCTGCTGTTTGGCCACTGTTCCTCTCTCTTTCAGGAGTCATTTCAAGTCATTCCCTTTTTTACTTCTTCACTGTGCATGGTGAGCCATGCAAAAGTATCTGCCAAAAATTCTTTCAGCTTTTTTTTTTTTCCTGTCAGCAACAGCAGTTGCCTGTGCAGACTTTGGACACAGTGGTTCAATCAGCTCACACTCACTGAGAGCTGTTTCAGAAGCACACAGAAATCTCATCAGCCTAAACATGGCTCTGTGGGATACCCTGAATCCTCTGGGAAAATACTGCCACTGCAAAGAGGTTGAGGTTCAGGTTTTGAGTTTTCCTTTCCTGGAAGAAACCCAGTGGTCACTACTGGATAGCAGTTTAGTGGTGCTGCAGCTCCTTGTGTGGCCATGAGCTTCCATCAGTGGATTCCTCCCATGTTTTTGAACCATGAAGCTGGGCTATCAAACCCCCTGCAAACGGAGGGCTTCTAGTTTCAGAAGGAAAAAGCTTTTCAGCAAGCTCTGGGACAGTCCAAGGTAGCTGCAGGCAGTGGCAAATCATTTCTCTGGGAGAGGCAATGTACAATAGCATTTCAAGGCATGAGGAGCAGGCAGGGCTCCTAATTTGGAAAACAATTGGCTCAAAACATCCTAAGGATGTTTTTATTTTACCAACAGCTATTTTTAGCATTTCAATGGATGGAGAAAGACATGAGTGAGTTTTCTCTGGCTTTATTTGGTGTGACCAGGCAGTGTGCAGGAGATGCTGACTTCTATACAAATGTTAATTCCTCAGTTTTGGAGTATGAACCAGGAAGGCAGAACATCTCAGGGACTCACCTTGTTGGTGCAAATGTCTGGAAAGGGACTAAGTAAGGGTTCTATGAATGTGGTGAAACAAAGAAGCTCCAAAAGCAGCCCCACCTATGCCAGATCATCAGAAATATGCAAAGTATTTTGTTTCAGGGAAAAAAACCCAACATATATA
>VZRH01002850.1:971000-1044820 GCA_013397555.1 Urocynchramus pylzowi | reverse complement strand
TATATATATATATATATATATATTGTTCTCATTAGTAAGTGGAGCCCTGGTGGTATGAAGAGGATTGTGTTGACTTATCTTATAGGAAGATTTAGTTTTGCAGTATGTGTGCTTGGATGCTAAAAAAAGCAGCAGGTTTCTTCACAGAGTGCATAATTTTGCAAGTTTTATACTTACTTCAGGCTGATGATTTCCTGATTATACTGTGTCCTTTTACTGCAGAAGCTGTTGATCTTTGCAGAAAAAAAAAGAAAAAAAAAAAAAGAAAGAAAGGCAAGACTGAAATGTAGAAACTGTAGTGCTGTTATTTTGTGGTGACAGGAAAGATGCACCAGCATGCAGGTTTATTCTTATGCGACACATAATTGCTCAGAAACTATTTTTAAAACCAGGCTGAAAGAAATCACAAGGATGGCATAGATAAGCTGTCATTTGACAAACCTGCTTAGGCTGCTTGCAGGGAAAGTTTAAGGGGTGTAGGGACCACGACTGCAGCTACCAAGGAAGGAGGAGAGAGGGGAGCAGAGCATCCCTCTCCCAGGCTGCTCAGCTCACATCAGTGACCACACCACCCAGCCTGCAATGTGCACTGCTTACCCTCTGCAGCATGGAATGGGCTCACCACCCCAGGGAAATTCTGGCTGAACAAAAGCTTTCTGGATGCTCTGCAGACCCATCTCATTTTTATCTAACTGCAGTTTGCTGGCACTGTAAGCATTTATAAATCTCCATAATGCCAAACATTGCCTCCACTTATGAACCTTCCATCACTAATGTTCTTAGACTGGTGTGACTGCAGGAGCATTTCCCACACTGTGTCTTTAGTTTTTGCAATGCTTTGTGCTAACAGGAAGTTTAGAATGCCCAGCTCTCAGAGAAGCCAAACATGCTTTCTTTTTGCTTAAGAAACACTTTTCAGCTTTTCATCTGAATCAAGCACCTGCTACATTGTGTTCCCCATTTCCTACAGAAACCCTTGATGTGCAGCTCCAGGTATACAGGACTGCTTTATTTGTCAACCCCATCCCAATCCCTCCTTCAATGAGAATTGATAATATCTGAGTTAGAGTATTTTTGTGTCCTGTATTCTGTGGATTATTTTTGTGTCCTGTATTCTTGGCATGACGGCCAAATGTCCTTCCTGGCAGCCCCTTTAGCCCTCAAGAGAGGTGAAATATGTTCCCTCACCAAAAGAAGAACAAAGTTCAGTTGCAGCTGAACCTCCAGGCTTATGTCTGCTCAGGGTGAGAGGGAACAGCTTCAACTCCAAGGGTCCCTGAGCACCCTGACAAGGATCTCCCCATGACAGAGCTCATTTGGCTGAGTCTCTTGGTGCTGGCAAGAACAGAGGGACTTTGAACAAACTGTTGATATGATATTTAAGAAGGTTTTGGGTTGCATTATGTCCAGCCTGGTACTCAAAGTCTCTTTAAGCAATCTAGAGTGCTTTTAAGGCACAAAGCACTCTGAGTGCACCACTGCTGCTGTGCCATTCACAGAGTGACCCTGTCCTGTCCACCCAGAGAGGCAAAAACCCAGCTTAGACTGAAAGCTGCAGTTCTTGAGCTGCAATAGGAGACAAGAGACCCTTGCCAGAGATGTGACATTCCTGGGAGAAGCTCATTTCATGGGCCACCTTGGTAACTATGCTGATTCCACAGACATAGCACAAATAACATGTCCTGTTTCAGAATGATAAGGTACATTAAAAGCTTATTAGCCTTTATAGGAAGTAAAGATGCTGTCAGAAGGGTTATCTTTTAGTGTATGTGCAGGTCTGCCATGCCCAGTCAGCCATGACAAACCATCCATCTTGGAGATCATCTGGCAGCCAGCAAGCTGAACAAATATGTTTATACATAAGGCACAGAGCCTCGGTGATGTAACTGAGAAACTGAATTATTACTTCTGTCCCTGAAGGCTGACTGTTGTTTAAAATTCCAAGTTATTGGGTTTTATACACTTTGCAATGCAATTTATTCTCTTATTCTCCTTGTAAATTTTCAAATACAAGTATCAGAACATGATCAAGGGTACTATGGAAACACACTGATTCAATTTAAAGAGCAAGCAACTAATCCTTATAGAGCTGTGCTTCCATAATTATGTACTTATAGTTTCAGAGAGTCACAAGTATACTTGAGGGAAAATATTCAGTTAATGTGAATTACTCTAATTTATCATTGGTAGTAGTAGGACAATCCCTAGAAACTGGGAAGGATAGGTGGTAGCTCAATGTGTCCTGCAGAAAATAACAGGAGAATGCCCATCCAAAATATCTTGTGTCTGTAACCAACACTCAAAGAAAAATGAATGAAAAATCATTATCTTATCTACTTTCAAATATGCTGCTGAGATGGAGAAATTATGTGACTTGGCCGGAGACATTAAGAAAATCTGAGGAAGAATTTTCCACTGAACGAAAGAAGTCTTCTGAGAAATTTCCTGTTGGAACTACCTACTAGAAAATGTGGGGGGGGTTTTGTTTGCATTTTTTTTCCCTCATAACAAAGGTGTCCTTTGCACATTTTTTTCCTTATGAATTAAAAATGGAAAAATCTGGCATAATTTGTGTGTCACCTAAAATATTTCAGATTTCAAAAAAAAAAGAAAGAAAATTTACAAGTTTAAGTTCTTCTTGGAAGAACTTACACAAGCTTTTTATATGTCATGGACATCCTCTGCTAAATATCGTTAATTTTCAGTTAGCTCTGGTATTGAGGACCCCAGCATTTCAGTAATCACCAGGCTGTCTGTATGCTCCTTGAAAAGTAGCCACAATTGCTTCAACAGCAGCATCCATCCCAAAGCCAGAATGACTCAAACTTAATTCCTGTGCCATGTGTGTGACCCGTGAAACAACAGAGAATATTTGTGCAGTTCCTTCTGTGCAGTCTAAGGGAAATAACATGCCTGAAGGTTATATATATCTATTTATTTTTTAATCTAGGTTGAACATCTGATTGTGGAATATGCAATCCACTAGGGGAGAGGGAAAAGAAAATCCACCTTAACCTTATAATTAGCACAAGTGAGTACAGTGGCCTAGGGACAAAAGCACCGTGCCAAGCCTTGTGCCAGTAAAGTTTCTGGCACAGGGACAGTTCTCCAAGAGAAGAACATGTGAAAAAAAAAAATAAATTTGTATCTCTTAGTCCAATCCTTTTCTCCTTACAACAGTTAGGATCCCTTGCAGAGTGCAGTAACCCAGTTTTTCCCAGCATGCAGATGAACTATTCCAAGAGCTGCTCCAGCAGAGCCTGGCATTCCCCCTGGCCCTGGAGCAGTGAGGACACAGTGCTGGGCAGCTCTGCTGGCTTTGCTCTGTGCTGGCCAGCCCTTGACCCATTGCTGGAGGGGCTCTGCACAAGAGAAATGGCACAACAGGGGTGGGAACAACTGAGAACTGGGCCAACAGTGACCTGGAGCACACTCAGACAGAAACTGTCTGGTGTCATACTTATATACAGCTGTTTCTTGTAGCTCTGGGAATCAAAATGTGCTCTCCTTTAGCTGTCAAAGACCCTAATTTAAAATCATATTCTTTAGGACCTGGAGAAGCTTTAAAAAAAAATAAAAGGTGGCAAAAAAACCCAACCACCAAAAAAAAACCTTTTTGGTTTTTTTTTTTTTTTTTTGTAAAGAGAAAGTAATTTGTGACCACGTGCTTCTCTCATCAAGTGAATAACTCATTCTTGTAGTTCAAAATGATGGCATCTCAGAGGGCATAGCAAATAAGGATTTAAATGGCTAGCTACAGGGGAGAGGGCTACACCTTGCAATGCAATAGGTCACATTGAACAGGCCCTAGAAGATAATTTTTTCAGATATGTAGGACTTTTCTTCATTCTTGAAGAGACACAGGCAATGCCCCCATTTAAAAATAATGTGAAAGAAGAGAGGATTTGGGCTTTTTTGAGAAACATATTTTGCATGCACAAAATTATCATTAAGTGATTTAGTTCTTTTAATCAACTTATGCTTGCTGCAAAAATACAGCCTGCCTTTGGGCTTGTCATCTAGGAACTGGTGACAGAATGAAGTGCTAGCACAAAAAGAGTCAGGAGGACAAAAACTCCAGCTTATATCAATTTCCAGCTGACACACCAGAGGGTCAGTTCATTGCCAGAAAAAGATAAGAGTTTAAGCAGAATGGAAGCTTTTTTCCTCAAAACTGCCTAAAACCCGAGTTGCATGTACATCCTGACAGGACTGAACATTCCTATTTCCTTTCATCTTCCTTGGTGCAGTTGCTTATGAGACCAGGGAGAGACTTGTGCAAGGAAGAAGAGTGGTCCAGGGAAGCCAGCCTGTCCCCCTGTGCTCACTCTGCATCAGCTCTTGGCCTTTCTGTGCTGACACCTCCTCAAAGATCTGCACATGGTGGTTTCCAGCCACCTCACTGGTTGGAGATGTGCTGCTTTTGTGCATTTTGAGGTAGATTAGTAAAGAATTCTTGGTATTTTGTTACTTGCAGCAGAATTGGGTAGTTCTTCTATGGCTCTTCTCTGAGATGTATGACACAGGATTCTGGGGAATTTTTTAAAAATATGTATTATTTTGTTATTTACACCCTTGGGCCCAGATGCATAAAAATTTGCCAGAACTTGATTGATTAGATGAAATTGTGAGGCAAATATGGATTCTCTTTCAACAGCATGTAAAGTCCCATAAACAAAACTGAATGCTGGAGAGGAAACTTGTCCTGTGTGAGACTGCTGAGTTTGTTAATGCCCATTTAGCTTAAAATGATTAATGGCAAAACCAGTCTGGGCCAAAGAAGATGATGGTAAAGATTCATATACTTTGTGTCTCAAGCTGAGTCTTGTGTTAAACACTGCTAAGGCCATTCTGAGTTTAGAAACCAAAGCTGCATTTGGTGTCTCTGTTATTGCTATCAGCCACAAGCTGTGACAAGCAAACAAAACCACCACTTACCTTCAACATGAAAGGAAACACAATTTCAGTAGTTTAGCATGGCTCATCCAAGTCAGCTTTAAATATCTCAGAAAGTGCTGCAACTTAGGTATTTATGTTTTCACTGCTCACCTCAATTAACACAGTGGCTGGCTGTGGAGAGCACCACAGCTGGCACAGCTTTGAGGAACATCTGTTAAGAAAACATCAGTTTGACTGGAAGCTGGTTTTAATGGACTCGTTTTGGCTGCTAGCAAAATGGGGAAAATAGTGAGAGCTCTCCTTTTTTGGGGGCTATTTTTTGAATTGTGAAACAAATTTCCTGTTCTATGCTTTATGAAAAGTAGATAGAAACCTCTGATACTGCAGGGATAAATGCAGTTTAATAAGATTACTTAACGTTCTCTGTTAAGGTAAGGGAGAACTTCTAGCAGTTTTATTCTTTGTCAGGGCTGTAAGGAAAGACTTAAGAGATGTGAGAGGAAAACCAAAAAGACCAGGCAAATATATAGGCAATCTATCTACCTACAAATAAAGAGAAGTGATCACTTATTCTCAGTGAAAAGGAAAGGGTGACAACTGAAGCCTTAGAGGTGATAGACTGAAGACACTCCAGCAAAATATTTGGAGAAAACATTGTTATTTAGAAATGAAAGAAACTGCAATGCCATTTATCAGCAATTTGTGGAACAGGTGGATCATCTTTGTCTGCTGTAAGCTGACCCTTGATGAGGTACTTTGTCTTTCTGAGAAAGAGTGGGTTGAATCTAGTGTCAGAGAGTTAGAGGGAAGCACCAGCCCTTACGGAGAGGTGTGTTTCTGACTCAGAAATGAGTTATTTTTTTGGGTTGGTCTTTCTACTGCTTTTTTTTTTTCCCCCTGTTTTTGAGCATCCTTCTCCATCCCCATTGTATTGTTTGTCTTGATTTGGTTTGGTTTTTTTAACTGAAGGGTTGGTCCTTAAAAGCAGACACTGGTTGAAAACCACTATTCTCAGGTGTGGGCTTTCACTTTTTAGGTGGTAGGGTATAAACTTTGAGCATGTACCCATTCTGAAATGAAAATGTGCTTTGTCCTTCTCAAGTAGCTTTACCATTGCTGCCCCAAGATTGCTGTTGGATGGGATAACAAGGATAGCTGTCTTCACCAGCCCACTCCACTCTGCAGTGATAAAACCTGGCATTCTGGTTTAAAAGGACAAAAGATACTTTATTAATTACTAGTTAGCACCAAGTACTTGTGCTACAATGAGTGCCAGAACTGGGGAACTGTGGGGAATTAGTTACAAAAATTTGTGTCCTCTACTTTTAATTCCAGTGTTTGAGCTCGGTTTTTAGCCATACATTAAACCCTCTTTCAGCTTGGCACATGTTTCAAAAAGTACCTTCCTGAACAAAAGTGATTCAAGGATATAAAATGTTTCCAGATACTTTTAGGAGATTTGGAGATTATCATTAAGTAAGAAACCTGAGCAGAATGCATGTGCACAGCCCTGGTTTGCAGTCACTTGTGCAGTGTAAGAGGGGGAACACTCTATCCCTGTGCTTCATTTAGTTTCTAGAAGAATCCAGGGTTCTCAGAAGTGTTTGCTGAGCCTACTGGCAGTGAAAACAGAAATAGACAGTGACTGATTTAATTAAATGATAAAAATCTATCACCACCATGCCAGAAGAACGTGCTGGAGGTAAAGAGCACTCTGAGAAAGAGGCAGATGGCTAGCTCTCATTTCTGCCCTTGGCAGGGGCCCCTGGGCTCACCCTGGGGCTGAGGGAAGGAGCACCCCAAGGGGTGGCAACATGAAGGGGAAAGTGATTTATTCTTCTTGCTCTGAAGAATTTTTCATTTGTGGAAACAGAGCCTCATAGGGACAGTGAATGGAGGGAGCTCACCAGCACAGAGCTGGAAGGACACTTCCTCCTGCGTGGTGTGCAGCCCATGGGCTGCTGCTGTGCTCTCACATGCTGCAGGGGTATGACAGAGCGCTCACTTTCAGACAGGAGAGAGAAAAATAATCCTGGCAAGCCTAGGGCAAGACGAAGGTTGTAGGGAGGCAAAACAAAACACTGAAAATACCTTGGTCCAGACTTCAGACAAGCAAAAATACAGGGGATCCCCCAAAGCTGATGAGTCTAAATGAGAAAGCCTCCACTAATCTTTGAGGAGTCTCTAACCCTACAATACAACATGAGGTGGTGGACACTGAGCTGCTCTGTCTCTGATGTGAGGACCCCATGCACAGGCAGTGGGGTCCACTTACCTTGGTAATCACACAGAAAAAGAAAATAATTGAAAAAAGCTAGTAAAGCAGAAGAACTTTTCAATGTCTCATGAAGATAGTCAATTACATGAACATATTTAAGGATTGGAATGAAAACTCCCACTTGCTAGTTTCTGGCTGCAGTCTAAAATTATCCATTTAAAATATTTTTGTGGAAGGTCAGTGTTCCAGTTAACTTCAGCTGTTTATTTTAACTTTTCCTCCTGAATAAATTGGACTGCACACACACTTTTTTTTTTTTTTCTTTTAGAAATAGAATATATTTCTTTTCCTCCTCTGAAGAAAAGAAAAAAAAATATGATTACTGCAGTAAAATTGTATTAATGGGAAAAGTGTGTCTTGACAAGAGACTTTAGAGTTATCAATAGGTCTTGAACAACCTTATCCCCTTCCACCCCACTGCTTTTAGAACTTGATTTTTAATGTGACCTTAGACTGATTTGATATGCATATTATATATCCAGATATAGATATAGATATAGATATAGATATAGATACATATATGCATATACCTAGCCCAGAAACCTGGATTATCTTTTGGAATTATTTTTCCAAAGGCGGCACTCTCACGGTGTGTGTGGGATTTTATTTTAGCTGCAAAATGGTTAAGAAAGGTTGGGCTGTGAAGAAATTAATAAGTAGAGTAAAGCAGTGTGAGATTTTACACCAGCTGAAGTGGAAGTTGACCCTTTGGGAGATTTCAGGAGAGCCAGAGAGTTATCTTTTCACTGAGCCTGTGTGTGGAGAAGCAGCAGTGATGAGCTCCAGCTGTCTCTCTCACTAGAGGCAATTACAGGTGTACTTCCCCACACTTGACATCTCATTTTCTGGATCTGTTCAGCTAGGATAGCACTTAGTTCATTAGCTCCCAGTGGTAGTGTATATATAATTTTTTAGGTTTTAATGAAAGCCAACCATAAAGCCATAATACATTCTGAGCTTCTCCAGTCTAAGGAAACAGGAATTGTTTCTGACAGATCTCATGTCTGCTGTATTTTAATATACTGAGGTAAACACTGCTGCAGCCTAGATGAGCACTAAGAGGGAAAAAAATTGGTATCTATGTGGGGAAGTATAGGATAATTTGGCTTTATAAGTTTATTGCAGTCATTCATGAAGGAACCTGTGGGCATTTGTGTCTTGTTGTGTTAAACATGATATGCAAAGAGCATCAAGAAGAAGGAGGGATGTCTTGGTGAGAAGTGATCATCCTGTCTCAGTCACAGTGGCAAGAAGGAGGAGACAAAAAGACAATTCCCTTGGTACAGCTATTCAGTCTTTCTTTCCGTCCCCCTTTTATTAAGTCTCCTCTTTCCTCTTACACAGTGGTTTTCCCCAAAGAGTAAAAAAAATATGACATGCTCACTCATTCTCTTCCCAGAAAGGATGAAATATTATTCACAATATATGGGAAAAAATTGGAACAGTGTTATTTTCTTACTTTCTTTTATGTCCTTAATCTTTGTTGTTGCTGTTGTTTTGCTTTTTGGGGTTTTGTTTGGTTTGGTTTTTTCTTCTGCAAATTCAAAAAATTGATTAAAATCATAATTTTAGTATACCTTTCTACAATGCTCACCTAGTCCCAGAAGAAGATCTGGGAAAAGGGACATGTAGGAAGACAAGTGGACAAGTAGACTAAAAATTAGAATAAAGAAAAGTAACTTAAATACAGTTGGGACCTTCTTAGAACTTCTCTCAAACAGAATTTTTTCACTAGATTACAAAAAAGTTCAGTTCAGTTTGGTAAGGATTTTAAGGCTTCTTTTGTGGCAAGTAGTTTGTGTATATCAAGGTTTCTTCCCAGTCAGAGCAATTGCAAACATGTTAATAGCACCAATTTAATCTCACACAGTTCAAATTGCCTCCAAAACTAGTAGTAAATTCTCATATATGTTAAATAAATCCTCTGTATCATGATGAACTTTTTATCAACCAGAAATGTTAAATTGTAGAAATGGTGGGAAATTAGAATACAATAACAGAGCTGAGAACTAAGGAAACATGTTCTTCAATTAGTGTACTCATGCATGTCCTGCTTTTCTACTAAAATGCTATTGATTGAAAAATACTCTCCTCTGGAGGTTATTCTACACCTCAGTGAAGTTGTTCATGAGTCAGAGATTAAAACCTTAAAGGATGAGAGAGCAGCAGAGTTCAAACCACTGCTGATGGATAGATCAGTCTCTGGGAATGCAGTTTGGTCTCTATCAATAACACCACTTTAAGTAACGTGAAAATTGCATGTTGTCCCAGTAGGTACAGGTGAAACAAACAACTTCAGTGAATGTTTGACTGGGTTTCTGTGCTGAATATCATGGAAGAGATTACACAGCAAAAAAATGTAACATCCTCCTGAAATTCCAGCAGCACAGTCTGCTGGCCAGCTGGCTCTAACTGTACTGTATCAGGAGAGGGTTTAGTGCAGTTTCCCCAGTGTGCTCTAGCTGGCATGGATGCCAGCAGCCACAGCCCAGGATGCTTGAGACTTGGTCACACAGGCCAGGAAAATCCTTGGTATGGAATGTGTTCTGCACAGAGCTGCTTGGCACCAAAGCACACACAAAGCCTGGAAATGGCATGGGCCTTTCTTTAGGTCTTCATGTCTTCTCAGTGCTTGGCACTGAATTCCCATCCTGGTTTAAGTCTCCAGCTGACATTTCTAGTTTTCACATGGGCTGTGCCTGAGCTCTCACCTACATCTTCCCATCTCTTTCTTCTGCCACTCCTCTGCAGGAACCACTGCTCTCATCCCACACTCTCCACCCTGGCTTTGGTACTGGCCAGGGACTTCGATCTATGGGGTGTGTGGGAGATTGTTCTGTGTCTCCCGAAGAAATCTAACTCTTCACTAGGAGAGATGTAACCCCTTCACAGGACATTTTCTCCTCATAAATAAAGAAGGCATGTGTTATTTCTACACCCAGACCCCCACATCCCAGAACTTCTCCAGATATGTGAGGAACAGCAGTTTTCCAGACATTTAGAAAGTTCTTTTTCCCCAGTCCAGATCTTACTGTGCTACGTGCCACGATACCTGGCAAAGTTCACACAGCAACCATCTGAACATTCTTAAAATTTTTATTTTAACTGTAGCTGAGAACTCACTTGTATTGATTTTTGGGTTCATTTTTACAACTTCTCTGTGGGCCTGGATGTCCCTGTTAAATTCAGGCAGCTCGGGGAGTGGTGCTCAGTGCTGAGCACGAGCAGGGCTCGGCGGTGTGTGCCCGGCTGGCCAGCCGCAGGTGTAACCAGCAGCTGCTCTTCCCACAGGAGACACCACTGTCTCCAAGGGATGCAGTGTGAGGCACTGGCATTCTGTGGGAAGGAGGAGCATGGAAAGCAGTAATACTGAAAAGAAGAGCTGGAAATAACCAGCAGTAAATTACATCTGATTTTGTTAGATGATATGCTGGGGGGAAAGAAGCCCAGCAGGATTTTATGCTTCCAATGTAGGCTCCTCAACACACAGCTGTGACATACATACTCCTCTTTCTCTAGCTCTAGGGGTGGCAGTACCTAGAATAATCCACTGTGTTCTGACAATAGAGTATACATACACCCCCAAAGGAAAAAACAGACAGCCCTGAAGAGACCAGGCACTTCAGGAGAAGTGTGTTGCTCAGACAGTCTGCAAATAAAAGACTGACAGAAGCCCATGGATTTGTAGTTGAATTACATGTGGACAGAAAAAGGCTAAGGGATGAAAATGTAAATTTATGTCAGAAAGATGTAAACATGCCTAATGAAAGGAAATGAGTAGAATAAAGTTGTTAGTCAAATGGGACAAGATCTTTTCAAAGTAAGAAGTCAGCAGACCCTAAGTGGAATTACTGGAAGTCTCCAACTCATTAAAAGATTGGAAAAATCTTTAATGTAGAGCAATACAGAGATGGACAAGCTACCAGAAACTCAGGCAAAGAAGAGCTAAAGGTATGATGTCCAGTTCCCTTGTCTTTGTCTGGTAAAACAGTAAGATGCAGTGATGCTTTGTTTTTCAAACACATTTTGGGAGTGCTGTATCATGAAGTAGTGCAGCAGCTCAGACCTCTGTGCCCAAGTTCACAATCAAATGTGCCTGACTCCTGAAATTGCCAAGTATGCCAATTTTCTCCTAAAGCATCAAAGTCTTTATAGCTGAGACTTAATAGTCCAGGAGCTACCACTAAAAGAAGAACTGTGAGATACACTTAGAGTTTAATCATCCAAGTAATCATTGCAAAGATGGTATTGCCCTGTCTGTACGCAGACATGGTTTTACTCCTCTGTGAACGTTTAAATGACCAAGTTAAGGATGATGTCTGTTAAATGTCACCAAATGGAACAATTCAATGGCTGACAGAATAATTGAATAATTTAGATTGAATAGGATTTCAGAAGGGCATCTTGTCTGTTTTCTTGCTTGAGCTATGGTCAACATTAAATTCAGACCATAACAAGTTTCTTTACAAACGCTTAAAAATAAAGTATCCAGACTACCAAGTACAAGTACTTTTGTAAACAACTGAGCAAAAAGTCTCTCTAAACCACCCAAGAAATCTTACCCTAATGAAAGCATTCTCCTAAACTTGCAATTATTTGATTTTAAATAGAAAGAGAATTTTTGGAAACTGTTAGCACTCACCTTCAACTTCTGCTGAAAGTGCATCTTTTCCCAAACCAGCACTGTTAGATACTATGCCTAGATAAGAGGTTACTTTAGCATCCCTTGTGTTCAGACATAGCCTTTTTTCCTGAGATGGGAGAACTTTGACCCCAGTTAAACATGGCAAGGACTGTCTCTCAT
Source organism: Urocynchramus pylzowi (assembly GCA_013397555.1). NCBI lineage: Eukaryota > Metazoa > Chordata > Aves > Passeriformes > Fringillidae > Urocynchramus > Urocynchramus pylzowi. The sequence continues at coordinate 1,032,839 of VZRH01002850.1, read as the reverse complement.
CCCTTAGGAAGAGTGTATAAAACCACAGTTCAAGTTGTTATACAGGAGTTTGCAAATGCCAGAGTTTGTAGAAACAGAATCCAGGGAGTTTGTGGTTTGCCTGGTGCCTCTGCAGCAATAACCTGCACCTCAAGTGTTCCCACTACAATGCTTTAAGACCTTCTCCTGTGTCCCCAGATGCACTCTTGTGGGTTTTGTATTGTTTGCCTTTTCTCTACCAGTTTTCTTCTTTCACTTTTCTTCTTGTCTTCTTACCCCTTTTTGTCCCTCAAGGCTCAGTGTTGCAGCCGCCAGCAGAGCCTGATTTAAGGCTACCATAGTACAGTGAACTGTTTAATTCTCCTAGACATTTCCCTATGGCAACTATCCATAAAAATTTGTTTTGCTGAGGGCAGTTCATGTCATCTAACATAGAACTGAAACAGGAAATCTTATTTAAGGTAAGAAGGCTGCGCACTTCCCCTATCATAAGCATGATGCTAAACTCATTTTGACTATCACAGACTTTCAGTTTTTCTCTGAGATTATTTCTCCTTCTTGGCCCTTATTTGAACAGAAATAACTTCTCATATTCTCCCACCCATGAAGTGAGGTAGTCAGTTCAAAGGAACCTTTATTCCTCCTGAGTGATGCTCAACATCAGTGTTCCTCTCCTCCTTGAACTGGGCCTGTCAGGAAAACAGTTTGGACAATACCCTCTGAGACAGCTGTCTCAGTAAGAGAGAGCAGAGCAAGGACTTGCATTAATATTGTGAATGGGTCTCAGAATTCTTCCAGAGTAAGGAAATCTAGTGATAATGAATTTGCAAGGACAGTGAAATCAGGCTCCATTTACATTGTGGATCAAGCCACAGGAAAACCATTCCCAAACTCCCGGCAAGTGATTTTTGCTTTTATTTTTGTTTGGTTTTTTTTCCCCTTGGAATACTCAGTAGTTCCCAGGGGTATTGTCTGCAGAATGCAAGGGCTGCTATGTTATTTACTATTTATTATGTACTACTATAACTCCATACACCTATTGTGGATCTCAGCTACCCATCTAGACTTTTGTTTATAGCTAGTGAAAATCAACATTTCCAAGGTACAATGTGGCTCATTCTATACTGAGAGCTTCAGCATCTGCTTTTATGGGATACTCTTTGCTCAGGAGGTGTCATCTTATCTCAGAAGCACACATCCACCCTTATGGATGTGCCCCTGCTTTGAATCCTGCCCTGAGCAACTTAAAGCTGGTGATTTCCTTCAGTCTTAGGGTAGGAAAAAGCAGGCCATGAATTGTTTTTAAATTCTCATTTCTGTTTCACTTCTTGAGTCACATGATGAGTGCCAGTGTGGTGTCATGCTGAACTTTATGCATTTCAGTGCCTCAGAGCTTTGTGAAGAGCTGCTTGGTTCGTGCAGTTAAGGAATCATGGCACTGGACAGGTTGCTCTTTTCTGTTTGTGTTTGGAAAAAAAGTTAACTTGTGAGTTGGGATACCACAGGAATAAATGCTACAGTGTTCATTGCATAACAAATTAATCTTCTTTACAAGCAATTATTCCTTTACATGGACAGATTACAGGCAGTTTTCTTCAGCTGGGTAAGAGGAACAAAAATGTAAAACTGTTTCTTTCCGTCTTGCAAGAGAATAATCATGAAATAAATCTGATATCATAGGAAATACGGTTGTCCTTCAAACACATTAAAATAAGCTCATGGTCCTTTCTTAAATATTTTTTTTTGAGAATTGGACCAGAGAGTGAGGAATGAATAATTTCATCCCTTCTAGTCTAAACATAAAATACATCCCAGCTGGCACAGCTTCCCTTGCTTGCAGCCTAAGCTTTTGAAATTCTCGTGAACTCTGCATCTGTTTATTTTTGTTTAAGCAGCACCCCTTTGATCCCCCATACATATTCTTTTAACTTTGGCAAGTTTAAGGAAAGACCTGGAAATATCAACCAGGCACAGTGGAAAGCAGCTGCCTGAGCTTGCAAATTACTGAAATGCAGCTTTGGAATATGCAACAGGCTTCCCAGGCAAGACAACCAGTGCAGTAGTAGTGGGGAGTAGAAGGTGCTTTGGAGCAGTTCAGGCCTAGATCTTGTAATGTATGGCCCTACTGTCTCCAAGATTTCCCCAAAATCAGACATTTCATTCACCTTAGCACACCCTGCTAGATTGTTACTGTGGCAGCAGCTACATGACCAGTGTGAAGATGTGAGAATTATTCAAAATGAGTACATTTTCCCAATAGATAATGGATTTGATTAATGTAGCCTCTTCATCTTCAAATTGAATGGAATGTCCATCTGCAGATCACTGTCTGATTGAGTTAAGTTCTTACATTGCTACCTATCATACAGTACATATACACATCATTTTCTCATTACTAAAATTTACTTGGCAATTTTTGCTAATATATTTTTCCATTTCCTTTGGCCTCATTATGAAGGAGTCATTGACTATGCATGGTTTGTCTAGACATGAGGTCCATTAGAAGCTGCTGAAGGTTTTTCAGAGAAGATTTATAACCAAACAAAATAACAGATTCTTGATCTCATGTCTTCTTTTTATTGCTATCCTCATGGAACTTGCAAAGCAGTGACCTGTACCAATATTGCAGCTGTGTTAAGTGTATACATATATATTTGTATTGTCCTTAATTTATTAGGTTTTTGATTGCTTTTATTACATCTTGTTCAAGAATTTAAACTAAACTTCGTAAAGTTTGGTAAAAACATCCTTTTTAAATTAAACTGGCATCAGTGTCAAATATACCATCACTTTCATTGCTCTGAAATAGCTGTGATCATTAAGCACTCTAACAATATTATGAATCTACCAGCACTCCAAAACATCTTTACCAGAGTGTTGTTGTGTTTGCCCAAGCAGATGGGTATTTAGAAAGGCATAAAGAAATAACCCAAATGGTGATATTAGGTGTTATATAACTGCTCACCCACACATCATCCACCTCTGAAAAGCAAAGCTCTGTCTCTTTTTGTCATGCTTGATGTTTCATTTACAACCGACTTTCTGAAAATGCTTCCATCAACAATTTTGGAATTTGCTCTCTACTGATAATCATGCAGTAGATAAATCATGCGTGTTTCCTGCAGAGCCAGAGGGGATAGAGGGCACACACAGCAGAATGTAATTGTGCTTCCCTGTGGAGAAGCATTCCCCAAGAACTGATCACCTGGCACAGGGAGCCTGGCAGTGACTGCTCAGTTGTGTCCACTAGAACAAACCTCCAATTTGTTTTGAGTTGGTTAACAAACATCTATTATAATCTTCTGTACCTTAAGAGCATCTTTCAGGTGCCATCTCCTGCTTATGACCCCTTACATATGTAATTTATCTATTTTAAGCACAGAGCAGTGTGATTTCACTGACTTTTGTATGAGGCAGGTGCATCTAATCTGTAAGATTTCCCATTAACCCTTCTCTCCTATCATTAGGCATGAAGGGAAAAAGTAATTTCTGTCTTAGTATTAAAGATGCTTTGCATCTCTTTGTGTCCCCCAGCATTGACTGGAAGGTGACTGGAAGGTGAAGGGTATTTTCTGTGTGCTTTTCCTTTAATCTAGAAGTTAACATTAGTAAGTACCCCTTGTGCCCTGTGATATCCTTAAAGTTCTCCATTTGTGCAAGGTTGGGGGGCATGAATAACTTGGGATAAAATGCAAGTGGTTTCCTAGACAGGTGATTGTTTTTAATGGTCTCTTTCATCTTAGTAATCTCATCAAAAGGGAAATGATGGTCAAAACCAGATTCCATTTAAATGCTAAAACTTGTCAGGTTATAATTTCTTTCACAATGATGCACACAATTAATGCCTTACACTCAATGATATGTAGGTAAATTTAAAAAAAAAGGCATAAATTTAATCAGCTTTTGGAAAATATTTAAGTACCAGAGAAAGTATCCACTTCTGAAGAAATACAGTTTACATAACGAGTCCTCAAAAAGCTTTGTTGGACCTTTTCCAGAGGGGCAAAAGTACATATTTAATGATACAATAAGAAAGTGAGAGGATATTGCATTAAAAAAATTAAATTCCTCTTTTCTTCTGTACCTTTCTTGACCTACAAGTCAGCAACTTGTCTTCTCAAGAAATATCTGAAAGCACTATGCAGTCAAACTGCTGTGGTACTGCATATAAAACTCAATAAATAGGTCTTGATAGGCACTGCTCTTGCTTTATAGAATATATAGCACGAATTCTTAGGAAATCTTGAACAAGGAAAAATGGCAAGTGATTTTATGCAATGCTACAGGACCATTAAAATGTTCTTATATTGGCTCATATTTATGACACAGTAAATCTATTGGCGTTCCTCTTAATTCTTCTCCTTCCATCTTCCCTGTTTTTTATCTAATTTAAATCTAAATGTAACAACATGGCATTTACACATCTGTACTTCAAGCACAAGCATGTATAAACACTGTCCTTGCTCCTTTCTCAGGAAGGATTTCTCAGTCTCTGGGGTATGATTGCACTCTGCAGTGTGTGTCAGTTAAATTTGCCGAATCTCGAGAACAATGGCAACATCCCTGTTCATGTCTCCTTGCAAATCCTGAGTGGAAATAAAGAGTTTCTGCAGCTTAGCTCGCAGGAATCAGCGCCCTGCCCTGCCACGCTGAGGCTGTTCCAGGGCAGCTGTGAGTTATAACTCCAGGAGCTGGGACTGCACCCCTGGCAGGCTCTGGCTGTCTCCTGGGGAGCTCTGCGTGACCACAGGGCTGGAGCAGAGCAGCCTCAACCCCTGCTCTGGGCACTGAGCCCAAACCCCTGCTCTGGGCACTGACCTCAGGGTCCTGAGGATGACACCAGAGGAAAGAAACAGCCCCTCCCAAGAGCATCCCAGGGCCTGTGCTAAGAGCTCCAGCTCCTCTGGGTGTGTTTCCAAGCAGCTCCATCCCTGTGTTGGCTCCTCTGGGTGTGTTTCCAAGCAGCTCCATCCCTGTGTTGGCTACACTGGGTGTTTCCAAGTGTCTCCATCCCTGTGTTGGCTCCTCTGGGTGTGTTTCCAAGCAGCTCCATCCTTGTATTGTCTACACTGGGTGTTTCCAAGTGTCTCCATCCCTGTGTTGGCTCCTCTGGGTGGGTTTCCAAGCAGCTCCATCCCTGTGCTGGCTCCTCTGGGTGTGTTTCCAAGCAGCTCCATCCCTGTGCTGGCTCCTCTGGGTGTGTTTCCAAGCAGCTCCATCCCTGTGTTGGCTACACTGGGTGTTTCCAAGCAGCTCCATCCCTGTGCTGGCTCCTCTGGGTGTGTTTCCAAGCAGCTCCATCCCTGTGCTGGCAGCAGCTGCAGTCCCTGGCTGCCCCGTGCGATGCCTCGCTCTGCAAACAAAGCAAACCCCTCTCACCTTCCATTTGCTTCTCTGCTTCTCTTTTGGTCAAGGTCAAGAAATAATTCGATGAGCAGAGGATATGCTGCTAGCTTTCTTCTCACACAGCTGATGGAAACATTTATCTGAAGGCTTCTTACTTAGATCTCTACAGCAGTGCTTTAATCCAACACTTCTTAAGTCCATCACTAATAAAGGGTTTACAAAGACCTCCATCTTTCCAATAAACTTCCTGCCCCCAGGCTACTAAAAATGCTGTTACTCTGCCAATAAATTCAGTTCTCTGCATTTTCATTATTCTCTACTGTTGTTTTTAAGACATTTGAAGACATTTAAAACACTTCTCCAGTGGGAGTGCTTCTTTGTATTTTCATTTCTTTGTGTTTAATTTTAGTTAGAAGACTTTATAGCTTTAGGGCAGATGTCTTCAGTATTTTTCATTAAAAATGTGACCCCTAGTAGATAGCTTGTGCTATTTTTTCCCCTACTTGGCTCGGTTACTGCAAAGATCACATACTGCACCTAAAGAAAACTGCCCAAGACATGTTACCTGTTAACAGAGGAAGTTCAGCAACACAGCTCCTCATGTCTGAGGCTTCTGAGGTCAGAATAAAATGGCTTGGTGAGTTTTGTTCTTTGACTACACAGAGTTGTGTAGTCCAGGGGTAGACATTTTTGGGTCTCTTTTTGGCTTGTGCATTGGAAGTTTTCAGCTGTTATTTATTTGTGTGTCAATGCTCCTTTTTGAATCCCTGAGTCACACCTGGGGACTTGGGCAGAGGCAGCGTTGCCTGTATTAAACACTTGGCAGTAAGTTAGCACTTTCTATGCAAGAATATTCTAGTGCTTTGCAAACATTAATTACATTTTACAGACCCTCTGAGGAAAGATGGAAAGCTAACTCTGCTTTTGGAAGACATGCTGATTTTGTTGATTGACTGTATGCTGAAAGAAATGTAAAATCAACCTTTATGTTGCCCAAATATATAACCGATGTAAAGTTAAAAGAAAAAGCAGCAAGATTCCAAACCCTGCTGCTCCAGTGCCAGAGAGGAAGAAATGAAAATCAGTTTGTGACTAGAAAGGAGTACTTTGATAACTGGGGATATCACTTTGCATATGCTACCTGATGGGTCTCTTTTTTGTCCATATATATGACACTGTTTTGTCTAATTATCCCTGACATTTCTTTTGAGCTTTATTTTTGTTTTGTATATACATATTGGAGAAGAAAGGTCTGCCAGTCCCTGGGAATCATGTATAATTCAGAATAACTATTATCCCTTTGATGGATAGAAAGCATATTTAAAACATTGGTACAGAGCAGCAAGCAAAATAAGAAGCAGGGAGGGGGAAAGAAATGCAACTGATGTGCATATCACATACACATCCATGTTCTCATGTTCAATAACTGTCTTAAAACATTAAATACTGCACTGGGGTACTGGCCAGCGTGAAGGAAAAGAGGAAGCTCACAGGAATCCCTTCAGGGAAGTGTGAGATATCACAGGATCATGTCCAAACCCCTTCTCACAGCCATCCTCCGTTCAGTTCGTGGTGTGGAAGTCAGCACTGAGCTCCTGCCTCTCTTCCCTGTAAGTCTGAGCCTGGAGCAGCTCGTTCCCTGCCTGTTGTCATGATCCCCTCTCCCAGCTTGCCCAAGCCAGAGACACTTTGATCTTTAGTTTCCAAACACAACAGAGGAATTGGCAGATGTTATTAAGACAGAAACAGCTTTTAAATTTCATATCTGTTTAGTCTTTCTTTTACTACAGTCCCTTTTGTGACACATTGTTCTCTTGTTACAGCTTAGGCATTTCTTCTAATGATGATAGAATCCTTTTGGGTTTTTAGCACCTGTGCAAAGGATGTGGTTACTAATTTGGAATAAGAGTCAAGCTGCTGGAAAACTTCTCACTTGAGATTAGATCCATGTTGTTGTTTTACAGAAAGAAACAGCCCTTGGTACTTTTATGTTTTTTACTCACAGGATAAAGATATCACAGAGCCAACATACTATGATTTTACTCATTTAATTAGAGATGGAATAGTGCATTGGACCAACTAAAATTGATAAACTCTGAATTAGTGAAACAGGTGCTTTGGATGGTACAAGCACCAGTGTAACACAACACATGATCACTCTAAATGGGGAGCCTGCCAAACAAAATCATATATTTGAGTTGGTTGTGGAATGAGGAGGTTTTGAAGCACACAGCTCAGCCATGGTTTTCTCAAAGTCAAAGCAGGAGGGGGATAGCTGCATGTTCTACAGAACAGCAGTCTCTCCCAACTTATTTGTAAGGCTGGAGAGGATAATTAATGAAGAGAGTAACACTGAATTTTAATTGGGCTGTAATTATAATACAGCAATTTATAAAGTGAGACTTTCAAGACTGTTCATCCCCTACAGCATTTTGTTCCTCAGCTAAATCGAACTATAAAAGTTAGAGGGAGATAAATAATTGGTACTGAAACATACTTATCACAAGTGGGTCAAGTGTATTTGTGTGCATGGGCACCATTTATTATGATTTATGTGGAGGAATCACCTCCATGTCAGATCTGATAGCCTGAAGACCAGGCATTTGCCAATAAACAGGCAGAGCTGACACTGGAGCAGCACTGGACTTACCAGAAGTCAGGAGACTCAGGAGACTTCCAGCTGGATCCAGTCCATGCCCTGAGACTCATGGAGAATCTCAAATATGACCCCCAAAATTGCCAAGAATATGAGTGGGATAGATGCAGGGATTTCCTTCCCCAAAATGTTAAAAGCTCCATCTAAAGGAAACTTCAGTGCACCTAAACTTGGATTGGCCAAGAGAGAAAACAATGAACCTGATGTAGTTCCATATACAGTGGTCTTCTTAATTGTGCTTTAGATGTCAAGGAACTGTAGATCAAATCTCTTCCCCTTATTTGGATTTTTGTGTTAGCAGCATGAAAAATGATGGCTTTTGCTGCTGCAAAAAGGTGTCAGAACTTATGAAAGGGAAAATCTCAAAAAATGTCCACTGCTGGGCTAGCTCAAGAGAGAAGATGTTTATTTCAAATACCCAACCATTTGAAGATCCTGATCTCAGCTTCTCCTGTGAGATCTCTAATTTTTCTTGCCTCCAACTGGGCCAGAAGTGTTAGAAGGGTAGTTTTCCCTGTGGTGTGGAAGAAAGAGGCAAGAATGGTGCTATTACTTGCTTCTGCCTTTATTTGTAAAATTCCGTCTGCAAATGCTGCTTCTCTTCAAGTAAAGGCAGGCTCTAGGAGAAAAAGATGGAGAGATGGCCAGCTGGCCACAGCAGGGGTCAGCATGAAGGATTCCTGCAGGAGGAAGGTAAAAACAATTACCTGCTCTCAGGTAGAAAATATCCCAAGAAAAATAGTAATAGCAAAGTCCATGATCCAAGTTGAATTATGAAACAGGTTGGGTCTAGAAGCTGTAAAGACCCCTGCCTTCAGCTAACTCATTAACAAGCCTCCCATCTCCCACAGGAAATTTCTCTTGTTTACTGATTTTTCAACCCTGAGATTACAAATAATGGAGAAAAGTAAATACCCAAGCATGTCAGAGCAGGCTTTTAAAACTAAGCTTGTAAAAACAAGTCGAGGAGCTGGAGTCCCATCACTGCAGATCTTCAGGAGAAGTTTAGAAAAAAAATATGGGATGGAATAGCAGATATCCTGTGGGAGATACCTAAAGCAGGTAAATTACAGACGACATTCACAGACCTACTTTTCTATGATTTGTGGTTAACCAAAATTTTCCCATTTCTTGGGCTATATTTTAAGATGTAACCATAATTTTCCAGCAATTGATAATGAGGGGAATTCCGATTGAGTTTTCCTGGAAACTGCTGTGGTTTAATTTTGTAGTTTCTCAAAAGGAGTGAGGAGAAAAAGGAAATATCTGCAAATGCCTCAAGTTGAATAAAATAATGTTATTTTTAAATTGTTGTCCTGATAGGAATACAAGAGTCCTTAATGAAAGACATCCCTCTCTCTTCACTTACACACACACAGACTTCCACCACTAATTGTGCATCAGCCATTTTTGCTCCACACAAGGAAATATCCCACTGGGAATCTTTGAATATACAAAAAAAAAAGCTCTGAATACACAGAAAGCAATATAGGTGGTTATTGCAACTGTTATTTTGTGTGGTTGCATTTTTTGTTACTCCCACAGAAATTAATAATTTCAGTACAACGTGGAGTCAGAGGCATCTTTTCTGTGCAGGAATTGAGAATATCTCTAGTGACTGACATTTGGTGGAAGGAAAAAAGAACAGAATATAAATCTCTCAGAGCTGAAGCCTTCTACTCAATAAAGTAAAATGTTTTTAGGAAAGAAAAACATGTTTCTTTGGTGATGCTTGATTATGATTTCCTTTATTGTCAGCTGGCAGAGGGGGGTTGATGTGCATTGTTTTGTCTGGGAAGGGGTTCTGCCTCTTCTGTACCTGCAACAACAAAATTGAGAATTATCTCAATTTACCATGGAGAACTTAATGAATTCAGACAGCACAAACGTGTAATTTCCAGCCAGGACTTGTGTTTATTTCCTTGGTTCATGGTGTCATGAAGCTGTGTCTATTCTGGAAACTATCAAGGCTATGCAATTTGGCTGCTGATGGAAAAATTTCCTTCCATCAAGTTCCCTTTCCCTCATGTAGAGGCATTTAAAGTTATTGAAATTAGTAAAAATGCTTCAGTTTGTTTCTTCAGATGTGTCAGTTAGCAACAACTCAATTTGCAGCTGCCACTCATGTTTAACCAAGCAAGTAAGCCAAGAAAAAAAGATTGTGGTTGTTTGTGCTGACTGGTTAAAATTTGTGTTCTTGGTACAGAAGAAAACAAATTTCCATTCTTTCAGCTTTTACAGGAATGAATCAGGCATGGACACTGTGATATCTAGATGGGCTTTCCACCAAGAGGAGAAGCTTGATTAGGCTGCAAGGAGCAGCAGAATGTGTTCCACAGCTCTCCACAGTGGGTGACACAGTGTCCTGAACGACTCTGAGGCTCTGGGTGAAAATTAGGACAAATTTGAGATCCCACTGTCTTTCATGGTGACTGTAAGCACTTAACAATACACACTAAACACAGCCAGGTTTGTCACATCCTCCCTTACTGAGGCTTCCAGCAATGATATCCAAGAATTGGACTAGGTTGGATACTCTGGTCTCAGGCAGTGCTGGGAAAAGCATTAGCTCACTGAAATGCCCTAGGACAGGCCACTGGCCTGTACTCAGGGGTGCTCTGTGAGTCTGTAGCCCCTGAAGACCAAAGCCTTGATTAGCAAGATAAAACAAGATTACACCATTGCCGGGAGATATTATTAAGAAATCCAAAAATACTGCTTGCAGGTGGTGTAAAATCAAGCTTTAGAGAATGTTGGACTATGGTTAAGTCAGACTGATGAGGAAAAAGACACTTTATACAGAGGGAAAGCTAGGACAGGATAGACAAATATGATTTGGAGTTGAAGAGTGGATGTCTGATGTCAGACTGCTGCTAACACAGCCTTGATGGTTCAGCTCTCCATATCTCCCTGTTTTTGACCACCTCTAGCATAAAAAGGTCAAAATGTTGCACTAATAAAGTCTGCAGTGCCTATAAGCATGGGAAAATTGTTACTGGTAAGCAATAATCATTTTGGTTATTGCAGAATAATACTGAACACCTTTCAAAATGCATATACATGTAAATCTGGCATGCATATGCATATTTGAAACCGTTGCTAATCAGCTTTAATTGCTCAGGTCTGTGCTTTTAGGGTTTTTCTTAATGTTGCTTCTTATTCTTTAAAATTCTACAACAATTTGTTGGAATACTATCGTCATCTTTGACTATTTTAATGAACACAGCCCATATGGAGGATTTAATATGCTGCATGTTCATCCAGGAGACAAAAGCCAGCAGTAAAACCCAACACCATGGCAACTTTTCAGCAACACAATATCAGCAAGAATTTTTCAGGATTTTCTAGGACTCTGAAATGGTTAGTTGAGGAAAAAATCTCCTCATGACAGTGAGATTTTTTTTCCTGTTTCCCACAGACGTAATTTCTTTCTAAATTATTGGTTTTGTCTGAAAGGATTTATTTAATTATTTATTCATTCTTATTTTTGACAACAAGACTATAAGAAAGTGATAGTCTACCTATTCTTACTAAAACAATATAAGGTACTGGATTTATTTTAGTCTGAAAACTTGAATAAAATGAAATTAATCTCTGGAGTTTTACTAACAATATTTTAAATATATTTCTTTCTACTATTACTTTCCCAGAAAATATTGTAGTGTCAATTTATCGAGGGCTTTGATATCTTCAAGACAAGTTCTTGTAAAAATGCAAGTAAGGAAGGCTTAGACATAGGAACTGGCTTATAACAGATTATATGTTAACATACTGAAGCTACTCTATAACTAAAAGATTGTAATGACCCTGTTAATTCAGAAATTTTTAAAGTTTCCTATTTTTCTAATTGTTGAGATTGCTACCTTGAGGTTTTTGTGTTTGTGTGAGTGTGCTTTTTATTTTTACTTTTTTGAGTTTCTGTTGATTTTGTAATGAAGTGCAAGATCAATTTGCAGTAATTACTTGACAGTAGTAATAAGTGCTGATAGTGGTTTGCCACAGATGAAAAGGAAGGATTTGTGTTTCTAGAATTGGAAGCCTTAATGTGCAGATCACACACAAGCTTGAAGTGCTTGAGAATGGAAATAATCATGTAAAACTGAAGTTAGTAAAGAAAAGATACAAAGACATGCATGAGGTAAACAAATTTTAAATCTTTCCTCAGAGCAATGTTGTTGTCAGAAGACTTTCTTGCTGTGCCAGGCCATGCTAAAAGTAAAGAAGAATTTGTGTCAAAACCATGATGGAAAAGTGCTTTGATAATAGAAGATTAACTTTGTCTTGTTCTTTTGCTGAAGAAGGGCCAAAATGATTTGTAATCATTTGAAGGTCAGGTCAGAATCAAAGTTGGTGAAAGGATCAGAGGCCATGTGGTTCACAGTCTGCCAGGCTCTTGCAGATTTCCCAGATCTGGCTGGGGGGCTCTGTGTTACTGGAACCTGGGGAGCTGGGGAGCTTAAACCTCTTGGATGCTGCTGTTTCACTGGGCTGGCTGATACAGTCTGCAAATTAATTAAGGATATAACCGGATTGGCACTGAGTTGGAATCCTCACAGGAGCAAAGTCAACTTCCAAACAGATTGTTTCTGCCCCCAGAAGCTTTGTTTCCAGGTACAGCCCAGCAGTCAGCATATTTGCTTAGGAAATGATTTTATTTTTGAGTAGTTGTCACAAGGAGCTTGCTATAAAATTCTGCTGGGAGTTAATATTCTTGGGATTTAGTTTAAGACGCTGGTCTTGGCAGAAACTTGTTATGCAAATAAAATCCTCCAGATGTGAAGTGTACTATGGAAAATACTAAAGAATGCATCTCTATGAGTGCAGCAAGAATGTACAAAGTAATCTATGCAATGTCTTTTTATGACAAGAAACATAAAACAGAAGAACACATTGAAACCCAAAAATGTGTATTATACAGGTCTCACAAAGCTTTGACCTGGCTCAAATTTTGAACAGGGATTTTACCTGATACTTTTCTCAGAATCAGTTCCTTATAAAACAATATAAATTACTCAAGGATGGATTCATCTATAGAAACCATGCTCTCTTACTAGGTGGGGACAAGAAACGAAGAAAGACAGACCTGGATACAAAAGAGTTCTTAATGTACTGTTGGCTTGGTATTAGCCCATGCTGAGTCAGAGAGGTGTGAAAGACTAGAAAACAGCAATGAGATCTTCTCTATTTCAAGATCATTTTTATATAATTTGGAAACTGAAAAAAGAAACTCTGGTTATTTGTTTATACTGAAAGAGCAGTGCATTTCTTAGTGACAGGTTTTGTCTTGAAACATAGTGGCAAGGACCCTGAAAATATATCCAGCAGAGCAATCAGCTTTGAAATCTTCAGAGGTCCTGTTGCAACATGTGAAAACTTTGATCATTTTTTGTAGCAGTTAAAATACTTTAGAAAAACAAGACAAATAACCTTACACTGTAATAGGGCTTACGGCTCAATCATACTTCAGAAATTGTGGTGATTTCCACCCTTTACTGTGCCCCACCTCAAGTCAGGATGCAGTTGTTAGGCAAGAGGAATGAAGATGGTACAGGCTGCCAGGACACAGCAGAAGTGAAAAGAGGAGTTCAGTGAGGAATGCTCAGTCCCAGCTCACAACCTGTTTCCCAAACACCAGCTCTGCCATGCTCAGGGCTGCCCCAGCAGGATGGGGATCCTCACCCCCTCTGCAGCCTCAGCTTCAAAGGGCATGACTGAGAAATCTTTTTAAGAAGGCTGATGAGATGATGCCAGAATTAGTCCAAGTTCAAAGCTGTTTATCAGCAATATTTTACAGTTTTGCCAGGTCCTTCAGTGGATCTCTAAATTGGTCCTACATTTAACCAGAACTCTTGATGTACTTTATACAAAATTGTGGATCCTGACCAAAGCTGCTCATAAGCCACTATCTGGAATATACCCTTGTCTTCTACTTTAAGAGGGTTTTGTTCCTCTTCACATCATAATTGTAAGCGTCTCCATTTGTTTCATCCTGCTTTTTTTTTTTTTTTATTATTATTATTTCAGCACAAAAACTAAGGTAGTTGTAACTCAGTAAACACATTTTTATGCAAAGCTTTTATATCTATCCTATAAAGCTCTCATTTGTTTCTTTCTTCTGTAGGCATAAAAGTTTGCTTATTAAAGATAATAATAATAATAATAATAGAGTAGACATAAGCTCTTTCTCAGCTGGCATGACTTCAGATTCCAGTGTGTTTTTCCCCAGCCCCACTTCATTATAGCTCCATTTCCCAGTGCATAACCAGCATGTGTCACACTGGATGAAGTCTGGCTTCAGAATAACATGTCAGTAAGATGATTGCTCTTGGAACACACAGTGACCTTATTCTATAATTAAATGCAAAACCTGTGTGGAAAAAATTGATGTTAAAAGTCTTAACTTATGCTCACCAGAGGCTGGTAGTGCAGAGACAAATGCTGACATATTAACCTCAGCTGTTTAGTTTTGGCACCAGAGGACTCCTGCTGGGGTTGGGAAACCATGGGCTGAAGTGGGAGTGGACCCTGTCCAACAGGTTATGTAATGAATAGAGCTTTATTCGACAAAACTTTTGTAATTTAATTACCATAAAGGATATCAAACCCTCAGATTCCTAGAATGGCATTTTGAGATGAGTCCATTGGGGGGGAGTTTTTTTGAGATAAGAAAGAAAAAGGAGGGGACTGTGCCAGGATTTCTGGGTTCCAGAGCACATCTTGAACTCTTTCATAATTCATTTCAAGCATGATGGAAGATACCCTAACAGAATCAGTCCAATTTTAAGCTAAATGCAGAATATATTGCAATATTCCCCAGAAGTAAAATGTGTTGTAGGAAAATTTGGAAGTTTTTTTGTAATTTCTTTAGAATCACCTGAAAAAGTCTGAAATTAGGTAAATAATTTTAAATAGTAGCTTCTAACCCAGCTGTTTTAGTCAGTACATCATGAACATTTAGGTAAGTGAGCTGGCTCTCTACAAGATGAACAGAATGAAATTATTTTTAAAACCATTAAAAATGTATCGAGTTTTTCAATTTCCCTTTGCTGTCCCCTGACCTTTTTAGTAGAAGTGAACAAAGTTTGTATTCATCTGGGACAGCTTGTAGACCTCCAGACCTGAAGTTTCTGCCTTTCTTTATCTGTAATGATCTATTTTTTTCTAGTAAGGTTACCTTCATCCCTACCAGCCCTTCCATTTACTCAGTTCCCACAAGTCACAGCCACACCATCCTTCAAATCAGCCCATCATTTCAAGGCTGTGAGGTGCAAGCTGCTGAGACAGCTGACAGGATGTCTTTGCCTGGTACCCTCTGTGTCCCTCTTGAGCTGGCTCCCCCACTTCCACAGCCACGTTTTCGTTCTGTCTCCTGAGACAAGACATTCACTTTTGATCTCATCTCCGTCCTCTTTCTTCACACACAACCTCTGGTTTTCAGAAAGGCCATCTCAGCCACCTGGCATTTGGAGGAGCCCACCTGATTTCCTTCTTGACCTAGCTTTAGAGTTACACAATAAAATAGCAAACAGCAAAAGGAGTCACCTCAGTCACCAGCTCAGTCAAGACCAGGGCCCTCTGAGATGTTCAGTGAGAGTTGTTGGGTTTTTTCTCCCACTACCTTTTCAAATCTTTAACTTCTGCTCTTTGTTTTAAGTTAAGAAAGCCTAGTTTTGTTGCAGGTTCAGCTTAGAATGCTGTATGTAGCTGAGGCACACAGTCAGTAGGAAGTGAATGGCTTTAGTCAACAGGTATTTTTGGTCAATGAAAATAAAAATGAAAAAAGAAGTGTGAAGCTTGGCTGAGCCTCACTGCTATCAGAGTTCATTTTGGTTTTGACATCAAAATGCTCTAAATGTCCAAGAAAATGAT
The DNA here is from genome assembly GCA_013397555.1 of Urocynchramus pylzowi. Classification (NCBI taxonomy): domain Eukaryota; kingdom Metazoa; phylum Chordata; class Aves; order Passeriformes; family Fringillidae; genus Urocynchramus; species Urocynchramus pylzowi. The sequence goes on along the minus strand of VZRH01002850.1, from coordinate 1,016,989 downwards.
CTGGGAGACACCAAGAAAATGTTATGAAATTTTCTGTGAACTTGAAGCTCCTTTCACTCCCTTCCCTCACATCTCAGCAGAAATCTGAAGTTGTATCAATGGATGAACTCTGAGAGTCCTCTAGGGCAGGTTAGATAAACCTTGAGGGTCAGATTTTGACTGGTCCTTAAGCTGCTTCTCACCAGTAGCAAATACTGTATTGAGTAGCCATTTAAAGCCCTAGCAAAGATTTTATTTTATTATTATTTTTTTACTGCCACTCCAGGCTGTCAGTCAGGGGTTCCTTGTCCTCCCTGCAGGAGGCTGGGTGAATAGAGGAGGTCACCATGAGGGAGGGACACTGTTGTCACCTTGCCTTGCCCTGGGATGTTTCCTGTTTCCATTCAACCCTCAGGTTGAATGGAAACAGGAAACAAAACCCAGCTAGTGTAGACCATACTCCAAAAGGCTTTAATTGGGTTTTCAATAAAGGAGCTGGGGATGCAGCACTGCCTTGGAAGTCAGCTGGCTGCTGCAGAGATCAAACCTCTCAGGAGTGTCAGGGTTTGGCAGAGTCAGGGTTTGGCAGGCCTCTTCAAGTTTCCTTGGGTTAAAACTTTGCCTCTCCCTATCCAGCCAGCAGCCAGTAGAGAGCAATATTGCACACACATGAGAAATTAATTCACTAAACTGTATTAGTCTAAGGGGAATTAGCCACTATAATTATTGTTTTCCTTCTTGGTACTGCTGTAATAACTAAGCTATACATAAAGGGGTTTAAGCCTTGCTAATTTTTTCATTCTTCTCAATACTTACTTTTTATCTTGTGTGTAGTCAATGGCTTGTCAAACCTGAAGCTGGCTTATTTGGTATTACATATTTGAAATGATTTATTCACTAAGACCCCACTAATGGGATGTAACACATAAAAATTAGATTAAATAAAAAATCCTTTAATCATCTAATTGAATAAAGCTTTCTGCTTCCATGATGATTTTATATACACTTCCTATTTTTGTATAAACTAATATTATTTTCAGAATTCAATTTGGATTAGATTACCACAAAGGAGTCACAAAATTGCAATCCGTGTATATATTACATTAGTACTACAAGATCTCCTTCAACTGGTGTTTTGCCATCTCCTTTATCAAATTCAATCCAAATTTTTCCCTGATGTAATATTTATTATATAAATAGACATGTTATATATATAAATATGCACATATATAAATATATAAATATATAAATATATACATATATACATATATATATATATATATATATATGTATATTAAATTGTACAAGGTGATTAAATTTCTGAAATAAAACAACTTATAGCTTAATACTTGTCCATAATTGCAATTTTCAATCTGGAGCCTTTCAAGTAAAGAATGGATCAAACTTTAGTAATTTATCCAATATATCCTGAAGTCTCTGAACATGGTAAAGGAAAAAACACCCAAAACTGGATACACACTAAATGTAATATAATATAATGTATAATATAACATAATGTAGTATAATAGAATGTAATGTAATATATAGTTTTATACTTGACCCTCTGTTTGAGTCACCCTCAATAAAAAATAAAAATCCCAGACCATAAACCACCACTGGTCTTCTTTCACACGTCTGTTTTGGAGCAGAAATGATTCTGAACCAGAAATGCCAACATCTCTCCTCATTTGTGTCCAGACTGTGGACATGCCCTCTGTCTCCCTGAGAAGTATTTCAGGTCTAGCTTTAGGATCTGAGCATCTGTACCAGGAGCTGCAAGCCCACCCCTCACCTGACAGGAATGCTCTTAATGGAATAAAAGAGCAGTAAGATCAGCTACATTACCCAAGATTATTACTTTCTGCCACACTGTGTGTTCATACAATAATTTGCCACCACAGGAGATCCTGGGGACAAACTCAGGGTTTCACGAAGGCCTCTGTGGAGTTGTGGCTGTAATCAGAGGCAGCTACACCCTAATGAGGGAATCAAATCCCACACTCCAGCGTGCCTGGGGTCTGCAGAGGGGCCTGCAGGGACTGCCCTCCTCTTCCCCACCCATTCACCCAGGAGACAGTGCACAGCTGGTTGTGACTTACATGGATTTAGGTCTTCATTCATGTGTCAAGAGCCAGGGGCTCCTGAAGTCTAAGGAAAAGATGAATGGGATAAATGTCCATCAAATCCGTGCCAAAATTTCCTTTGCTTTGGGAATTTCTCACAAATTGTTGGAGGTATGTTGATTAACTGATCATCTACCAGAGAGAACATAGAAATAGCCTTTGAAAGAGAGAGAGATACTGCAAAAGGGGAAAAGAAACTAAATTGTGGAAAAGAGCAAGTATATGTCAACAGAAATAGACATTACCATGTTTTTGCTCTTCCCATGGAAATCTTTCACTGACTTCCAAGGCATGCAGTTTTTTATCTCCAGATTTCAGGTGATTCCTTTCACCTTCCACATGTTAACTCTTATGTTGGTGTACAGTGCTGCCATCAGCTTTGGGATATCAGCATAAAGCTCACATATCCAAGAACATCTGCCTTGCTGGGAGTGGAGGGAGATGTTTGCTTTTTATGGATTCAGTGCAGCTTGCCAAAAGGCTTGTAGGGTCATGGATGTGCACAACTGGCTGAAAAGAGCAGGGTGTCCTTGTTTGAATCCTCAGAGCTGGGCAGCAAAGCTCAGCTCACTATAATGACTTCCCCTGCTGCCCCCATGCCTGTTGGCCACCCCCCCTGGGTAGCACATCTGGTAGCTGTCCTCTGTTCCTTTAATGGGCCTTGTGGTCAGCAATCTCTATCATATTCTATGATATTCCTGAATAAAGGCAGCTCAGACTTTTGCTCTGTTTGCTCTATTATTCAGGGTTTTCTTTTTTAGGCACTGATCTTTATTAAATTTTAATCTTCTGAGTCGTGATTGATACAATGACTGGAGAAAATAAAAGAAGACTGCAAGGCTTCCTCCTCAGGTCAAAGAGCTGTGACAGGATAGCTGGGTAACGTGAAGCAGAAAAGAGCCAACAAATCTCACTCACTCATTTCTCCTTCTCTCTGATGAAATCCTTGCAAAAGCTCATTAGCCAAGCCCAGATTCTTATTGTCTTCATCAGCCTACCTAAGTAAAGGTCAGGAGGAGCCCCAGGAGGGCACACTGGACACAAGAGTTTGAGAGGCAGGGTCAGCTGGAATGAGTCTCTGCCATCTGCTGATGTTTGTGACAGCAGCATTTCCCAGGAGGGTGTGGGAGCTGGGAGGTGTCTGTGCAGGGGCTACAAGGGGGAAAAAAGAAACCTGAAGTCTCCTCAGTGTTTTATTCTCAAAGTGAACCTTTTTGTAATGAGGGGTCCTGGCTTCTACCTCTTTCTCTGCATTTCCTTCTATCAAAAAGAAAGAAATATAACAGAGAAGTATTTTCAATATGTAGCAAGACAAACGTGAATAGGAAAAGAAATCAAGGGGCATCTTGCCAACTTCTCTCCTACTCCCGCTGCAGAATTCTGTCTTTTCTCTCTTTTTAAAATGGTTTCACTATATTGTTCAGGAGAGGAATGATGAACCACCAAAAATAATTTAGGATGACTTTCTAATAAATCAGATTTATGAAGAGATCTAAGAGTAAATTAGGATGAATTTTTCAGGGAAAATTAATCTTGAAAAAAACTGTGGAAAAAACGTACCTTTCAGAACTTTTTGAAATTTTCTTCCAATGACAACCTTTTGTTTATCCTAGGTTCCATCCAGAGCATTAGTTAACTTTAAAAAGTAATAAAATATGCAGCTTAAAAAATTCCTACAGCCAAACTTGATTTAATATATATAGGTTTAAATATATACATATATATATATTTTTTTTTTTATTTGAGGAAAGGTCAGGTCCTGTGTGCTTTGAGTACTCCCAATTCAAACTTCTTTCAGAGGAAGTGAAGGGTTCTGAGAACCAAATAAAAGCCACCAGCACTCCCAGGAACCTTCCCTCCATTTAACATCATCCCTTGATATTAGCATGGCCTCAGTTTGCAGCCTGGAGGCTCCATTGACTGCTCCAGCCTGTTTTCTGACAGGAGTTTGCACTCAGTCTGAATTTGTTGGGGTTCCATAAAGACACCCCTGTGACGGAGAGTTTGACACTCAGGAACTCACTGAAGAGGAGATGCTGTTCCCATGACAGGGTGGGCATCAGCTGTGTTTTTCTGGCCTGCTTGGGATGCCTCCTGTGCCGTGGATATCTCCCAGCAAACCTTCCCACCCACTCTGTGCTGCTCAGGCACATTGTGATGGCTGTGTGCGTCCATAAATGCACTGAATTAGCTCACAATGCTCAATTTAAAATAAATTGCTGTGCAAAAAAAGTCACTTGGGCTCTGACCAGAATTCAGGACCTGCTTTGACAAGACAGCAAAGCAAACAGCAGAAATACACTTGTTTCCTTCATGTTCTTGAGCCCTTTTTCCTTTGTGTGGTTTGTGACTTGTGTTTAACAGTGGAGCTGCATCATGTTACAGCTTCTCTTTCCCTCTGAGGAAAGCTCCAGAGGCTTTACCTAGACAAAAGCTAAAGATTTGTACTGTGAAGGTCTAGGGAGAGATTCAGGGGACTGAAGTTGACACTACGCACCTGCAGAGGTGAGAGAAACAAAGCTTGAGAGACAGAGAACACTCTCAGCATAAAAAGAATGAGAAAAAAAGAGAGATATTGTCCCCAGCAGGGATGGTATGGTGGTCAGGTAGATGATATGATATGCTGGGTCAGGTAGAGAGGCAATTCTGATCAGATTTCTCCTTTTAGCTCATAGTATTACAAAAGGTTATTTTGAAGTCTTATTTCAGAATATTTTGAAGTTATTTTGAAGTCTTATTTACAGTAGTTAATCTAATCAAATTGGTTGGATAAATAGAACTGTGCTGCTTCATTTCCTGAACTAAAAAGTCTTCCCAGTTGACTGTGGTGATCACCTCCATATTGGTGTGACTAATAATCACTCACAATTAAAATCATAAACCCAGTACCTAACCTCTGCTAGCTGGCATTTACTTTTCTCATGCCCCTCAGGCTTGGCAGAGCTCTGGGACAAAGCTGTGTGTCTGTGAGTGTCCCAGAGCCCACAGAGTGGCAGGGTTCTGTCTGGCAGTGCAGCCCAGCTCTGTCCCTGTGCTCTCCCTGGCTGTCAGCATGGGACGCTGGTTTCTCTACCTTGTGCATTGTTATTCCCAGCCTGCCACGGTGATTCCACAATGTCAGCTCAGAGCCTTAATGCAATGAGAAGAGAAAGAAAAATAGATGTTGCTGCTGTCTGAAAGTTCAGAACAGCCACGTTATTTTAACTTAGTAGCACGATGAAGTCAGAAGCCACTTGGATTGCAAAACAATCCATGGGCTGGTACTGCGTGCACAGCCTTTATCTATAGCACAGATACATTATAAAATGACAAAATAGCTCGGCACAGTGAATAGGCAAATGTGGTAGAGGAATTTCACATCGATTCAAGTCCATTTACAGCTCATAAATTCACTTAACATTTCCACACACTTGTGACTTTGCCAGCACATGGCATGAACGCTCTGATTCCGAGGAGGCACTCACAGATTCTCCCCTCAGCCTGTGTTTGTGGCAGTGGGGATGGGAAGATGTGAATGGTTTTTATCCTTCTCTTTGGTCACCAGAGCACAGACCAGGCAGGGAGCACCCCAGGGACACAACCAAGGGATGGTGCAGGCAGCACAGTCCCCCCTGTGTCAGTGTTAACAGATGGGGGCTGCAGCAGGTGTGCTCCTTTCCTGGGAACAGGCAGTGGCTCCTGCTGGCATTTGCAGCCACCATGAGCTGGAGTGAAGCCTGGCAACCCAAGGAGAGCCCCTGCCCTCCCAGTGAGCCATGTGCAGTGTTTCTGACCCCCTGTGCTGCCAGGTGTCTCGGTGCACAGCTGTACAAGCCGGTCTCCTGTTTTGGGAATGCCATTATCATTATCAGTGCTCTGGAAATGTGTAAGCTGCATATGTACAACCAGCAAAAAGCCAGATAAAGCAAAGGTTAATTGGATGAAGCTGTTAGTGGTCGTTGTGCAAGGCAGACAGGAATGTCAGGTTTCAGTATGTGCATGTTCCTCTCAGCAGATGCAAAATCTGGTCCTACCATTTCTGGCTAATAGCTCATCTTGTTTCTTGTAGGAAGCATAACCCTGTCTTCCACTTAACAGCAAGTGGAAGATGGAAATTGCTAGAGTGAGAGAAAAAAACACCACTATTTTTATGTTTTCTTTAGGAGGAAAATATAATTGTGTGAATGCACTAATTTATACAGAATCATGTGTGTAAGGACAGTAGCAAAAATAAGATACATTTTCCTAAAACTTTTGGGAGCAGCACATGATTGATTTAATATGGAATATCCCATAGAATAACCTGTGAAAACTATTTGTGTTTATTTCAAATGTCTCTTGCTTGGTATATAAAAACAAAATACATTCTATACCACAATGTGAATGTTATATATTAGTATATTTTAATTAGTTAGAAAGGTTTACTTTAGAAAAAAATAGTTTGATGAAATAGACCTATGTGGTGGTTTTACATAATACATTTTGTTATTTTATTAGGCCTGTAAATTCATCTCAGTGGCAGCTAAAGCAAACAACAGAGAAAAGTTACATGCTTATAGCTGCCAGAGCCAGTAATTTAGAATAAGAAAGTTTTAAGCTCCTTATGTGGATATAGTGAAGGCCATGATATTTCAAGGTGACTTTGAGGGCAAACACTTTTATAAAGATTTTGAAATGCCTTGATAGGCTAATCCAGCTCATGGGTGTTGCATATCAAAAATAATCCCTTTCCTTGGAGCTGTGTTACTCCCACAGTTGGCATCCTTGCTGCCCCTTCCTTCTAGGTCACTTTTGCAAAGAATGAATGTGGAGATAAAACTTTTCCACCTTCAGAGCTGTTTCTTACAGGTCAAAGCTAAAGGATTTTATTGAAATGTTATAATGAAAAACAGACTATGTGCTATGCAAATTCTTAGGTCTGGATAAGCAGAGGTTATCACTGGCTACTGCTGTGAATCTGGCACCTTTTAAAAGAATATTTCTCTTTAAAAAAAAGGCAAGAATTACAGTTAATTCTGTCCTGTACATTGCACTGGGAGTGATATATGAGTCTTATTAGTATGTACAGATTTATGAGGGACCATACAGCCCTTGAGAAGAAAAATCTCTCAGATTATTGCATTTTACTTCTCTAACCTTTGCTTTTGTGCAAGCTTAGGCTGCATATTTAAAAAGCATACTTGTCACATGCTTTCTTTAGAGAGTAAGACTGCTGAAGGCTGGGCTGAATTTGCCACCCTAAGCACCCTCAACCCTGCAAGTAGCATGAAGAGTTTGTCAGGTCATGATTCCAATTTGCCTGAGAGACGAGAAATGATTGCATTCTCTGGTACTCACATCCTCATTCAGGCAAAGAGAAACTTTTCCAGAGATGTTATTTAAAACAAGCAAACCTTTCTTAACCGTTTAGTGCTTCTCTCTTGGTGAAACCAACTAACTATGCATAGAAGTAGCAAAGAAATAGCTAAATTTAGCAAAGGAGTAGCTAAATTTCATTAAAATGTAGCAAAGAAATAGCCAAATAATTGTTTATTGTACTGGTGGAAGAAGAAATTAAATGTAGAGCTGCTAAAGGAAAGGAGACAATGGAGGCAAAAGGGAAAAGTAGAAGGTGAGAGGAATGGAACTGAATTTTTTATTTTCTTCTCAGTAATTTGTCTGTTGCAGTTGTCCATTTCAGCATAAAATCTTGCAGTATATTGAAAACCATCTATGGGGAGTGGGGAGATTCCATAAAATTAATTTCTTTTTGGCAGATAAAAAGAAACTTTCTGAATCTACAGGAAGGTTGTTAGGGGAATGTGTCAAAAGACAAGGTTTACCTAGAACCTGATCACGAACAAATTTAGGCAACTAGAGGTTAAATGAACAGGATTGCTTTTAAAATTTTGCTTTTCATAATAATTTTCATAAAGAAATGTTCAAGCATCTTCCTCAGCAGTGAAATCAGTCTTTCCCATCCAATCACAGGAATGGCAGCAGTGCTGCTGGCTCCTGGGCCAGGGCTCACTGCCCACAGGAGATGTTTGGTAAGAAACCAAGCACAGAGGAATTAGTGATTTAGCAGAGATGATTCCATGATAATTCCTGGGAAATAGCAACTCATTTCAAGGAGTACACATGAAGAAAGCTGTTTCTTATAAGATTGTCTAGTGCTTCTCTTTAATGATCTCAATAATCAATTCATACAAAGGTTAGAACTAGATGGGAGGAAATTCAAGCTTAATCTCATTTTGACACAGAATGATTAGGCACTCCCCAAGAGCAGGTGGTTTTGTATTGTGATTACAGTGCCCTCAAATAATCACTAAAACAATTAATAATCACTAAAACTCACAATTCCTCTGTGATGTGTCTTGACAGATTCATAAACTGAAGGAAACTTTCCTAGGTCCCTTACTTCTGCTGTATTCTTAAGTTTCATTTAGAAAATGCACTCGTGTGTGTATATGTTAATGACTTCTCCTGCTTGAATTCAGTTACTAGAGGTGCCCTGCAAGAGTAAAATCTTAAGATTTGTCCTGCATGCAGCCACCTGGGCCCTGGTTCTGCAAAGGCAGTGTGCAGAGGGTTTTGTGCAGAGGTTTCCAAGGAGACACATACATCATCCTTGGGGTAACAGAGACCTTGGCAGGGTGAGAGTGGCTGCAACAGTCCTCTGTTTATCAGTTTCTTTACTGATTGGGAGCACAAAGCCAGAGCCTGGTAGCTTTCTAGTGCCTGCCCCCTGGCAGGCATGAGCTGTCAGCTGTGACCACTCTCAGCACCAGTGCTGAGCTGCTTCACATCCGAGACATTTCTGTCGAAGAGAACGCGTGTGGCCTCCCGGTGTGCTCCGAATCATCGAGGTGTTTGTCACCAACAACGTGCACTGGTTCAGGTGCTCCTTCCCCTCTCTGCTGGCCCCCCCATGGCTGGCCAGCCATGGGGCTCCTCTGCCACCCACCTGCTTCCAGGCTGGAATAATCTCCAGCAGGATGTGGCAGGGGTCAGATTAGGGAGGCAATGCTGGGCTCTGCCATCAAGAATCAGAATAATACCCCAGTGCAGACACTGCCTTTAAAGCAGCAAAAGCTTGTGGTGGGAATCCCCTGGATGAGTGCTGGAAGTGGACTTAGAATAATCTCACTGAAAATTAAATAGAAGTGCTGTCTAGACACCTTGTTCTGAAATAATCTTTTATTCTGTGGACAATTTAAGTGGATTTTCTAGTCAAATTGCATTAAGCCTGAGTTTAACTCTGTGCCTGTGAACATATATATGAAATAAGGCACCAAGCTGGAAAAATCGGTGTTTCAAATTGTATCCAGCAGAGATACAGCGTAACAACACAATGTCTTAATGGCTTCAGTGACAAGCCATACTAAGGCAAAGTGGAAGTTTTTTTATTCCTCCTCAAAAAGTGAAGTTATTTGTAGGTTATTTTGGTAGGTGTTCTGAATGGAGTGCACAAAACTGCAGTGATGTAGCTGACAGGTAATAGGAGGCAGATATGGACTATAAAAGCAATCACATTCCCATCACAAGGTAGGTTGTAAAATCTGGGTTTTTCCTTACACTGTTAATTCAAGCAGTAGCACCCTCTGGAGCAGATCAGAAAGTAGCTGTAAAATATACATTCACTGTCAGGTGCTGCTTTTAATTCCTTGGATGTCAGATGTCTCTCAGCTTATCCATTCTTGTTGCCCTCTAGAATCCAGCTGTAGATGATGTGGACAGTCATGTTTTTGGGTTTTTTTTATTGACTGTCACTAATAATGTATTTATTAAATGACTTAAAAGAAGCCAGACCTTTTGAAGGCATGGTTTTAGTAAGGCATAATAACTCAGTTTCTTATATGTGTCCAGGTGACAGTGCTGGGAATTCTCTTCTCTCTCAGCTTAATTCAAAGATAATTTTCACAGCTTGATTTAGTCCTGTACCTTCTCCAGATGTGTTCATTGAGGTAATAGATGGGCAAAGAAAAACAAATCAATGCTCACATAATATTATATGCTATATTTGGCTCAGTCTAAATCATATATGGTATTCTAAGTACATCTTTCTTGCCCTGAAGAAAAATTAGTGGGAAAGACGACCATTTTGGGGTTGAGTAATTGCATAGAGCATTTACTGTAGGAGATCCTGCAGCTTCTTTTAAAATTCCACAGAAATTACTGTAAAGGAAAATCTACACATAGAATGAAAGTGTGAAAGAGAGAGTGCAAGGGAATGAAAGGCTCTTCTAAAACCTAATTAATTGGGGCTTGTGGTTGAACATTGGTGTGATGTGGTCAGGTGGCACTCGGTACAACCTGTGTGCAGCAGGGATGTCAGGAGGCATCATGCTGCCTTGTTTGTGGGTTGTGCTGCCTGCCAAGAGCCTGATAGGAAATGCAGGGGGCATTTCTGATGGGAAAATGTCCCCAGGGGCAGCCAGAGGCCATGCCCTGGGGGAGGAGTGCCAGCAGTGCAGGGGGTGAATGTGACAGAGGAGCAAAGTGAACTTTCTGAATGAAGCCCAGCAGAGCAGGGTTTTTTTTTGCAGAGCTCATGTTCCTTTTGTAAACACACCGAGGCAGCTGAGCGTGGTCAGAAGCCCCACAGCAGCTATTATTCTGTGTTTTACAGACCTGCTGGCTGGGAATGCATATGGCCATTTCAAAACCATGGCTTTGGCAGAGCACTGTGGCCACAGGAGAATGATCATTATTACATTTGCTGTTGTTACCATGCCAATGTGGGACTGTATGAGACAAAAGTCCCAGTGCAAGCCTTTTATAGCCACATTAGAACAGTTAAATAAAAGGATTTTTTGAACATATTGAACATTACTGTTCTGAGGTATTTTGATAGAAAATATCTTCTGACCACATTAAACATATCATGACTACAGGTTGATTCCTTCAGAATTTAATTGAGGAAAAAGGTAACATTCCTGCAAGACAAAACATTACACTTTAGCATTGTGAAACAAACCACTTCAAATATAATTTAAAAATGGAAAAAAATGAAATATTTATAGCAGGAAGGGGGAGAGGCAACATCAGAAAGAAAAGCAAAATGGGATGTTTGGATGAGATGCAAACATTCCCTCATCGCTGCCCTTGTTCCCTTCATTGGGAAACGTTTTCATATCTGACCTGATTTTAGAAGGGAATGAGATGTTGCATATTCTAGCAAAAAAAAATCCTAGGAAAACAAAAACCAAAACAAAACAAAACAGAAAACAACAACAACAACAACAACAACAACAAAACCCAAACCAAACCNAAAAAACAAACCAAAAAAAACCCCAAAAAAACAACAAAGACCAAAAAAACCCAACCTCCCCAAAAAACCAACAATATAAAAAGCACAAACTTCTATCATTTATCTTTAACAAGATGATACTGCTTTCAGTGTTTTTGAAAATGATGTCACTAATCTCTGAAGACAGTTTACAGAGGTCATGAGCAGGATTACTCGCTGTGCTTGTTTCCAGCCTCATCCTGGCAGGGTGACTGAGAGTGGGCAGTGTAGGTCAGGTCGAGGTCATGTCACTGCAGCTGGGTTTTTACCCTTTCAAGGCAGCTGTCCGTGGAGATCTGGATCTCCTGACCTGCAGGCCTTTGAGCCAGTACTGGACAGGTGTCCTGCCATGGAGCAGCAGGGAGGGTGCCAGGGACAGTCCCCTGCCATCCCCTGGGCTGCCTGTGCTCGGGGCAGGGCCAGCAGGGCACAGGGCAGGGACAGCAGGGCACAGAGCAGGGACAGCAGGGCACAGGGCACAGGGCAGGGACAGCAGAGCCAGCAGGGCACAGGGCACAGGGCACAGGGCAGGGACAGCAGGGCACAGGGCAGGGACAGCAGAGCCAGCAGGGCACAGGGCACAGGGNCAGGGCACAGGGCAGGGACAGCAGAGCCAGCAGGGCACAGGGCACAGGGCACAGGGCAGGGACAGCAGGGCACAGGGCAGAGCCAGCAGGGCCAGCAGGGCACAGGGCACAGGGAACAGGGAACAGGGCACAGGGCAGGGCCAGCAGGGCACAGGGCAGGGCCAGCAGAGACAGCAGGGCCAGCAGGGCCAGCAGGGCACAGGGCACAGGGCACAGGGCACAGGGCACAGGGCAGCCTCTCCCAGAGGGCAGGGACTGCACTGCAGCAGTGAGTTCTCAGACATCCCCGGTGTGCAGAGTTAATCAAGTTCTGGCCCACTTAAACCTCACTGCTGCTGTTATGTCTTTCTGCCCATGGTGCCCAAGACAATAAGCTGCAATAAAGGAGGCCTGGCTGTGTGGTTTTAGGCATCTCTTAGCAGGTCAAATAACTGTGGTATACAAGTGCTGATCATACAGAGAGACAAAAGGCGAAGATTTGTTAACTTTATCCCTCCTGCCAAGTTAAATTTGGTACTTTTTTGACAGTGCTAATTAAACTATATTTCATTCTTTTACATTCCCTACTAGATAAATACTTACAAACAGAACTATTGAACAGCTGAATCCTATTTAAAATTACTTCTTTGTCATATATAAAATTGTGTGATGTGTAAAATACTGTAAAGTCAAAAGAAAAGTTTCTCTTTTAAAGAGCCTAGAATGTATTTATGCTGTCAGTCTCTTTGAGATCTCTAATGATCATCTAAACACACTGAACTAGGCTTTATTTATACTTCTGGCATTGTGGAGAAATTCAATAGTGTTCAATAACACATCTAAAATTTTCCCTCGATGCCTTTCACAGTACTGTTGAAACAAACATACTAAGCTGTAAACAAGAACTATAACAACATAAAAATATTTAAGAAAGTGATGTTGTTTTGGACAAACATAGAACTGACGGGCAGAAATCATTATTAAATAATGCTTAATTCCTAGTTTATTGCTATTGAAATAAAACCTAGAACTTAATTTAATTTTTTTCTATATTACAAGAGAGTGTAAGGGTGTCATGATGGCACATTGTACAATTTTCTTGTGAGTTTTCCATACCTGCTGTTTCTTTGTAAGATCAAAATTCATCCAGAACCCTGGTTTGGCTTTCTTTTTGGGTTTGTTTTGTTTTGGTTTTGTTTTCCAGGCAAGTTTTCAGCTTGCTAAAGGAAAGGACTTGTAAACCAATTCTAATAACTCAACAGGTAATAGACTAAAGAATTAAAAGACTTTGGACAACAATCAATTTTTAGTACTGTGGTCTCATGCCTTACAAATAATCTTGTTCATGAATTGTTGCTATTTACATTTACTAGTGTAGCACATTCTGCAAGGCTAGACTATTTATTTTTCCATTGGTGGCAGACGAGCCCTCTGCCTGGAATTCTTTTTCAGTTTTGCACCCCAAATCATCTAAGAAAAAAATAGAAATGCTTTTAAAAGTGGACCAAATAATGGTGTTGTAATGAAGTAATTCAGGTACAATTAATCTAAAAGCAAGAGAACAAAAATTTTATTATCTCTTATGAGATCATAATGTGGCTCTTTGTTTTTATTCCATCTGTGGTATGCATAGTAAGTAATTCCTTATTTCTGCAGTGCATTTTTTTAGTAACCACTATTACCTCCTAATTCATACATCAAACACCATAATATCTGCTTGCTAAAATCATTCTGATTTTCCCCGTAAGCTGCTCTCCCCTTTCTTAGGAGAGCCTCACAAAATAAACCAAACCCAAAACAGAACTGAATGACCTAATTTTTTATCTGATGGTGGTGAAAATTTATATTTGTTCTTCTTAGTCTCTCAAGGAGCAGTGAACCCCTTTAAATTCTCTTACTGCTGGAACCACAAGGCAGAACCAGCTGCCATCACAGAATGGCAGGAGATTTCTGGCTACTTTGCCTTTGGGCTTCTGAGCCCTGGAGATTCCCGAGGGTTTTGTCTTTCACAGTGCAGTTGCTCAGTACTTTGAGGACCTGAAAAGTACCTAGAAAGAATCTGAAACCTTGACACCTGAAAATAGGTACCTTCTGAGAAATGGGAACCCAAAACTGAGGGCTACCTAAATTGAGAGTCCCTTTTCCACAGCTCAGAATCCATTCAGCTGCTTTAAACCTTTTGCCTGGCAAGTCCATCTTTAACTTGTCCACAAATTTAGAAACACTATGCAATGAAAATGTTTTCGTTGATTAAACAGAGAATAATTGGAATATTTTTTTGACCATCTAATTAGGCAGAAGGAGAGGCCACCAAATGTTGAGGAATCAATCTGATAATGGGAAGGATTTGCATTAAAAGGTGCCTGAGTGTCATAGTGGCAGAGAAACTGTATATGAAAGTCATGACAGTTTAGCAGGTTAGCTCTAGGTATTCATATGACACATATGAATATCCATTGTATATATATCCATTTTATATCCATTTTATCCATTGTTAACTGGTTTTATGATGATTTGCTAAAGAAATCTGCCATCTCTAGTTACACTAAAGGTCCATTCATCTGCCTGACAACTTCTCTATGAACCTGATCAGCCTGACTGTGGAACAGACCTCAGAAAATTCTTTTACCAGCAACGTACACAAAAATATGTGCCCAAATAATTTCCCAAATAATTTCACACTCTAATAGAGGGAAATGCAATATCAGTTCAACCCTGTTGGGAGATTCCTGAGAACCAGCTCTTGAGAAACCTGTAGAAAAGTAGCCTGTGTAAATGCTGCTAATTGTGCTAAACCTGCCTCTTCCTTGTCCAGTTTGCTACCACTGATTAGCAGAAATGCATTCATCTCAGACTTGGGTGTTTTGCTCAGAAAGGGGGAAGGAAAATCTAAATCAACTGACCCCTCTGCTATTTAGATTATGATATCAAGAGGTTTCCAAGGCTTGGCACGTTTTCCATGCCAGCTGTGGGCACATTTTGATCAGATTGGTGGCTATCCTGACAAGTCAAGCAAACCTTGCAATGACACAAGGGACTGGATATGTGTTGTCAGATGCTATTTTCTGTTCTATTTTCTCCCCTCTTACCCTGGTCCCTTCTCTCACTTCCAGGATTTTACAACATCTGAAATGACAATGTCAGAAATTGCACAAAACTGCATCACACAGGATGTTGCCACCGCAGGAAAAGATGACTGAGGCAAGCTCAGGCTGTCTGAACATCTACAAGAGCACTGTCATGTCTCATTCATTCCCTGATCACAGCTGCAGGACCAGTGATTTTTCCTAGCACTGTCCTTTATTTCTTGAGAAGAGGCTTATTTGAATGAAAATACTAATACAAGCAAATTAGTTTGGGGCATGCTGAACTGAGATAGAACCTTTTTGCTTTCTGATTTATTTTCTGTTCAGTAATTCAGGAGATTTATATGCATTCTGTCTCTGGCTGATTTTTCCTCTGATGGGACTCACAGAAGTGTGCATTTAGAATGGGTAGCCTCCTGTAGCCCTGAAACTCAGTTTCTCACACCAGGGTGCTGATATGCTGAAACCAGACACAATGAGGTTCCTCTGCTCTCTCCTCTCCTCTGCAGAGTCTCTGGCATGGGCCAGAAAGGCAGGAATCACCTTTCTGACCATGCAGCCTGACCTCAGGCATCCCACAAAGCCCTTGCCTTCCCACAATATCCTTTCTCTCCCATGAGTTGTATTTGTTGCACTGTCACTTTATTCTGTAACTCATTTTCTCTCTGTCCTTTATCAGCTGTGGTTGTGGTGGCCTTTCATGGGCTACAGGAAAAAGAACAAAATAGACACCAAGAGAGAGGTTGTGGAGCTTCCACACATTCATTCTCAGCATGCTTTTGAGCAAGAGGTGGGGAAAGGGCCATGATCTACATAGAAAATGCCTATGGCAGGGGAGGATTACTGTAGCTGCCAGACTCAATAGCATTTACTCAGGGAACAGTTATGAATCAAGAGGATCACTGCATGCAATCTGCAAGGATGCACATCTCAGGGGTGAAAGGAAAGCTGCTGTTAGGGTTATCGTGTTGGTTTCCTTATCAAGAAAAGAGATAGCAAGTGTACAGTGTTGAAGGGGACAGAGGAAGTCCAGTAAATGTGGAATAATAGGTGTCTTGAAGTATTAGATCAAGTCAACCCACTGGACAAGTTTTATAGATGTTATTTCTTATTCCTTGAGTTTACTGCTTCTGAAAATAGTTCAAGCCCTGTATCACACAAGGCAAGAGGCTGCTGTCATCTTAAATAGCCTGAGGAAATGTGAGAATTACAAAAATAAAAATTAAATTAGAATAAGAAAGACTAAGTTAGACAAGCTTGCATTCAGATTGGGGGTTTTTGCTTCCCTCTAGCTCTGACTGAGGAATAGCTCCAAGTGAAGTCAAGATATTGACAAAATAAATGCAAGAAGGCGAGATTGAGTAATTTAATTTCATTTTCTAATTAAATATGTCCTTCCTTGGAGGTAAAATATGTTAGTGGTTAAAGGAGTAACAGGAAAACTAACCCTGAGGTTATAGACAGGTGTTGAAGACCACGTCATGATTCCAGCAGGTCTGGACAGTGAGTGACAAGGCCAGCAGTCTGTTGTAGGCACTGGAACATGGGAGCACTCCTGCTCTTCACTGCTCCCAAAGATGCAGTCAGAGCCAGATTCTGGCCAACCATTTGTCTACCAGTGTTTTTCTTTCTTCCTCCATCCACCAGCCTTCATCTGGTGAAGTTTCCATGGTTTCATTGTTGAAGACTAAAGGCTGCTATATGGCTGTCATAAGTCATAAGAAAATGTGTTTACAGTGCTGCAGAAGTTTTAGTGGGTGCTTCTGCAGATACCACTCCAGAAGCACAGGAAAAAGAAATTACACAACACTTAAAAATGATTTTAAAAGAATTTTTAAGAAGACTTGTGTACAAAATTTTAAACAACTACTCCTTAAACTGGAAAAAACACCCCATCAATCAGAGGCATTTTTAATGAATCGTGAAAGATGTGGAGGAATGGTTTTCAGTACTGGCCAAGTATCTACTGGCAAACCAACCAAACAAGTTGAAAATGGCTTTTCAGGGCTTCAATGAGTTAAACATATGATATCTAAGTCTGATGCATTGGCTAAGGTTACCCAAACATTGGTTTTTGGCTCATAGAAGATATTCTATAATCTAGTGGCACGTGTTTTCCTGTGTGCTCATACCTATTGTGCTTCTAATCCTAATTTGTGTTCTCCCCTTGCTTTTTTTAGCTATGTCCCCATTGGCTACTGAGGGAATATTGTGAGACTTCTTGGCTTGTTCCTGACTTTTACAGGATAAATCTACACTGACTTTCCTCCAGAAGGTAAGTAATTTTTTTCTATTTGACACAATTGCTAACTAATATTTTTAGGGACTAGACATATTTGAAAATTACCTCTGTTGAATTTGAATTTGAAATTGCCCAGTTGCCAGAAATTGTTAGTGAATGGACTGCAACAGACACATGCAGAGCGACAGTGCAAGTCCTGGTTTAGCTGGAAACCAGAATGCAAATGAAGTAAAGAAGATATCACTTCAAAGAAGGGTCATCTTGGGAGCTGCTGGCTGTCTTTTCCCATGTGCTGCAAGTCAGGGCTTGCTTGTCCAAAAAAGAGAGACAGGTTGTTAAAGAGTTTGCTTTATCTTGCTCATCAGATATCTGTTCCAGTTAGGGATGGAGATGAAATATGCAAGGCAGCAGGCCAGCAGGATGACTCGCAGCGGGTTCCCCCGCAGATTTCCCGGCGCTCGCGCGGCTCGGTGAGACAAAGCGGAGCGTTGGCTGGGGCACAGACTCCGTGCCAGAGGGCTGCAGGACACGCTGCTGCCTCCCAAAAGGCTGCAGGTACCTGCTGCAAGATGTGCCCATCATTTTGCTGTCCCTCTCCTTAAATAATACATGTGATCACTGTTTCTTCCTGGCCTGCATGGCTGGGAGTGCTGGGCTTTCGTGTGAGTGGGGGTTTTGGGCTGGGTTGCAGTGAGAGCTTTGTGAGCACCTGCTATGCTTATTCATATTCTCATGGTGATATGACATCATCCAAGGCCTATATTTTAAATAAAATCATGATACACATTTTATTGTCAATGAAAAAAATATAAGCTTTCAGGAATAATTTTTTAAAATCAAATTTATAATTTATCTCCTCTTCGTTGCCAATCTTGTATAATTAGTTTGAAATGAAGGCAATATAGTTATTCTAACTATAGATTGAGTCGCTTCCATTAATAATTCTTGGTTTAGGGTTTGTTTCTCTTGTGAAAACCAAACAGACCAGCTAACTGTTCTCTGTCCAGCTAAACTCTTCAGAATGATCCTACTGGCAAATCCAGGAAAAAGTTCAAACACTTGTCTCTTTGAGCTCATGACGAATTTAATTCACTAAGGAAAAATACACAAGTTCACACAGAAGAACTAAACCCACACAGTAGAAATAGACTAAAATCTGACTGCCATTGGCAACTATTAGGATGTAAATTATTGTTAAAATAGTCAAATCAAGAACTGGATGGTTTGGGGGAGATATTGCTGAGCTAAATACGAGGTACTGGGCTCTCTCAAATATTAACTTGGCTAAATTAAGTCAGATCATTAACTGATCCAGTGATGTCTCTTTATTTAAAAATCTCTTGATATAGCTGTGGCACAGGAATGATATACACCTGCATATGTGAGCTGAGTCTTGCACTTAACTTCCCAATGGTACTTCAGCATTAAAGGGAAAAAAACAGCTACATTTTAAAATGGTTTCTACCATGAGGAGTGGCAATATCTATGCAGACTTGCAGGATGTCTATTTAGTACCTGTATCCAGTAGGTACCAAAATTCCTTATGTGTTGAAGGGAAGAGAATAATTTCATGGCCTGCCATGATCAGGAAAAAGCCCTGAAATGTGAAGATACTTCAAGATATGGAGCACTAGCTTTAGTCCTGGGAGAGAAGGATTGCAATAAGGCAATTAGAGATGCATACTAAATTAATTAATCCCACTGCTTTTTCACACAGCTGATATTTTTGAGAAATAATTTGTTGGAAAATGTTTCCTCATGTTCATCCACATGTGGGATTTTCTGTTCAGCAGCATTGCTGAACTGGAGGGTTCTGAGTGTGCTCAGAACCATGAGAGGTGTGTACCAGAGATGGAAAGCCACATGAATAGCCAGCCTGGTATTCTACAATTCCATGCTATGTTTGCTTAATTTCATAGATACAGAAGATTAAATTCTGAGGTAAAAGCTTATCTATTTCTACACTTTACCTTTTATTGTATTTTATAACTCGAAATTACAAAAGGCAATTTTTTTTTTTTTTTGGTTCAATGGACCTAATACTTTATTCTGGTCGCAAATTACCACACAAAGTGGACTTTAAAATTGACAGTTCTCTCTCTGTAAAACTAGCATGTTTAGATACATTTGTGGTTCTTTGCTGTAAAGTTATACAAAACTTAACTCAAGTGACATTAGGCATCCAAATAGCAAGCATTTAATCCAGCCAAGTGTAAGATGTGTAAGTCTCAGTTAGCTGCCTAGGAGAGGGATGGGAATGGCCCAAGCATCCCCTGTTTTCCACAGGGGGAGATGAGCCCCTCCTGAGCTCCTAGTTGTGTTCTTCACTGGCTTGGAGGGAAGCCTAGAGAAACTCCCTCAGGTAGAAATCTGCCCCTGCTGAAGGAAAAGGATAGTTCACATTAAGGCTTTTAACTTCTTTCCACCAGGGAGAAAAGGAAAACCCCAGGATCATTTATGAGACCTGTATATGCATATTTGCAGAGAGGCACACGTGTGACTCTGATGTTTGCCAGGCTCTGAACCAATTTACAGTGATTGTACTTTACAGAGTGGAAGGGCTGGGCTGGTACTTGGGTTATGACTTGGGTTATGACTACTGGCCCTTCTCCCAGCCTGTCGACATGTACAATTGAATCTTATTTTTCATTCCTGCTCCTGCTGTGAAAAATAAGCCTTAAAAACATTTATTGAAGTGCAGAGTGATGCAGCAGTGTCCACCCACATTTGCAGCCTGAGCCAGAGCCAGTGAGAGATGTGAGCTGGCCCTTCCATTTCCACACTTATTGTGGGGGTTATATGACAGCAGTACAGGAGTCAATATTAAGTGCTACTTTGCAAAAGAGTGGGGAGGAATCACATCAGGAAGATTTACACATCTATCTCTGAGTGGCCCTTCATTGCCATGCAGATGGAGCTGGGTTACAGTACATCTCCCTCTTCTTGGAGCCATAAATAGCATCCCTGCATGCAAGTGCATATCCCACTCATCTTACTCTTAATTTTTAGGCTACAAATAGAAGTGAAGCCCAGGTTTCTGTTTTGTTACACTGTTAATATTATTTCTGCATCTGCTTAAGACGAACAACATTTTTACTACCTTTTGTGTTAGATTTTTTCATAGCAGAAACTTATCTTTACTGTGTTCTAAATTAAACTTTCATGCCTTTTCAGCCTGCATACATTTTTTTAGTCAAGGATTATACTGGAAATATTAAGGAGTTATTAGAAATTATGATTAATCAATTTTATTACAATACCACTTAGAAGTCCCTGCTGAGACAGGAGACCTATTGCACTGGGCACTGTAGGGACACATAAAAGACTGAGTTTCTGCTTCAAAGAGCTGAAAATTGGACCAGAAAAGACATGTTTCTCTTGGCTTCAAGGGAAACTGAATAAGGGCTTTTGCAATATTCTTGAGCAAGCTGGAAGCCCCATGTTTCATTGAAGCCTTTTCTTTTTAATTCCACTATTTCATAAAATATATATAATGAATGAAGCTGTATTGAATTTTTAGTTAAAAGAATCTCAGTCTATCTCTGCTCTGTCCCCCCACAGTCTGCTCCTTTTGCTCTCTTCATTCTTCCTGTGCAGGAGCTGTACAACAGCCCTGTGTTCTCTGTTCAGCAAGCCTTTTCAAACAGCTACATTTGTGTCTTCTCATCACAGTTCTAATATTGAATTTTCACGTTTCAAAAGCCATTTTACTTCTCATTCTTGTTAGCTCAGTAGTTATGGGAAAATAGTGAAAACTTTCAAAGTAGTGAAGAAAAGGAGGAAGAAGGGAATGTCCTCCCCTCTGTCATTCTCCTCTCTATCAGCTCTGTTAGCAGAGGAGTTACCAAAATGCTGCATGAGAACTGCAATGGTTAAAGACTATGCTATCTCTTACCACTAACCTTGAGTCAGTTTTTCTTCATTGTACAAGAGGAGAAAAAAGGCAGGGAGCAGAGCTGAAGGTTATTGCCTCTGTTGATGCAAAGGCAGAGAGAAATCTACCTTGGGAGACAAAGTAGAATAGCCAGCTTCCAAGTTCACAAAGTAAATCTGCCTTTGTGCTTGGGTTTAGCCTTGTGCTTCCAAGGTTCCTGCTCTGCATCTGGTGAGTTGTCCCTCTAAGCTCTCTCCCACCACTCTCAGAAGCTGTGAAGAAGCTGAAATGAGAAGGCAAGGAGAGGCTATGTGTGGGGGGCAGCCCCAGAGGGTGCCAGGCAAACTTTGAAGTGACTGATTAGTGCAGACAGTGACAGAGCAAGTTCCAGCCAAGCGTGATTGCTGCTAAGAAGAAACGGCCTTGTTTTAACTTGACTATTGTTCCCTGATAATCTGTGAAACTGGAGTGGAATTCAAAGCAGCATTGGTCTGGGCATTAATCTGAGCACAGTGGTTCCTTGCAACTTGCTCTGATCTCCAGTGCCTTTAATCTTGCAGTAAATTTTGATTTGATTTCTCATTATGATATACCTCCCCATGGAGATGGACAAAGGAGAGCTGAGGGAAACTGCCCAGGCCAGTTAAGTATTAGAGGACCTGCTTGAAGCCATTGTGAAGAAAAAAATTACAGCTTCTCAGGCTCTGTAATCTATTTTCTCTTATGAATAACAAGCTGACAGTTTTAAATTGAGTAAAACAAGTGGCTAAATCACCTTCTGAAAATGAACTACTGAACAGGAACGCAATCTCTCCCATGAATTTCCGTAGACAACAACCAAGCTCCCTGCAGTCTCTATGACACAGAAATCTATTATTTAGCTTTCTGTGGAATATGGTGAGCTATATTAGCTGACTCAGAAACTCTGTCAGGACTCTTTCTGTCTGCTTCAAGGCACCTGGCTTTCAGGGTGTGGCCAGCATCTCCCCCTCCGAGCGGGAGGTGTCGCAGTGCCAAGCCGGCTGCCAGGTTCATGATGCTCTCTCAGGCAGACTAGGGCTGGGTGGTCCAAACCCTGGCAGCAGGACTGGGAGCCAGCTCCTTCCCCACATTCCTTGCTTTCAATATTTTCTTGCTTCTCCTGGGGGAGGAAAGCTGCAGCCTCCCATGTGCAGCTGTGCCAGGCTCTGGCAGAACTTTGCTCTAGGAGGGGTAGCCCCAGGTTGCCCTCAGCTGGGCAGTGCTGGGCAGAAATGTGGTTGTGCCCCTCTTGCCTTCGATTCAGCACATGCTGTTAACAGCCTTGTCTTTTGCTCAGTCCAGTGAAAACTTGGGATCAGATGGGTTCTGCCACTTCAGTGCTTTCGTGGGAAATACAACCAGGCAGCCTCTTGCCAGCTGTTCAACTATGGAGCCAAATGGAGCCTCTGAAAAGATTTTAGACTGTGTATGTTTCTTCCCCATCTACAAATTCTAGGAAGGT
Organism: Urocynchramus pylzowi; assembly: GCA_013397555.1. Classification (NCBI taxonomy): domain Eukaryota; kingdom Metazoa; phylum Chordata; class Aves; order Passeriformes; family Fringillidae; genus Urocynchramus; species Urocynchramus pylzowi. Next base: position 994,386 of record VZRH01002850.1, on the reverse strand, counting down.
TAAAAGAAAAATTTAAAACCTTTGTAAATTGAATTATGCTGCTGTGATAATTTAGAAACCTTCTATTCTCATTCTGTACAATTTCCAAACAATGAGCAATTCTTTAATGGAAAATTAATTGGAATCTTTCAACACTTTTAAAATCCTTTCACTGTTTTTCTCCCTTCTGTATCAGGAATTTTATTATAATTGATATTTCCCACTTGTGTTGGGTGAATTTACATCTCTTTTTCAAAACCAAAAATGAGTGGGAATATTTCTTACTGATAATCATGCCTGAGGTGAACCTGTTGCTATTATGCTTATGGGCTATTTAGGAACTAGCACAACAGGAAGGTGGACTGCTCTTAGCCACTTAGTCAAATTGTCAGCAGCTGAAGCTCACAGAGTGAGCACCCTTGGTGCCAGGGTCCTGGGCAGGGGCTAGAGAGCCATTTCTGTGCCCTGAACACCTGCTGCAGCTCTGCTCTCCTGTCCTGGGGCCACATCAAGGCACTCCAGGTATCTGAACTGTCAGTAGTGGTATATTCAACAGCAAGTTTTAATAAACAGGGTAGTTCAAGACAGATGTCTGGATTAAACCTGAAGCCAAGGTGAAAGCAGGAGGTGTCTTTCAGGCACAGGTGCAGGAGATTTACAGAGGAAGAAAGGACAGTAAGCAAAATAGGAGGAGTGGATTATTTTGTTCATTTCTTTGATGCCTTAGAGTCTCTATTTGTTTGCAGGATCTTGGTGCATGCCTCCACTTAAATTTTCATGGTACTCCTCTCCCTGCTTAGCCCTGCTGTTTCCTTGCCCTGTAGCACCAGGCAACAAAACTTAATAATGGAACAAACACAGCAATCACTTCAAACTAATGCTGCCCCTCTTTCATTATTCAGTGAGTTACATCCTGGGCTGCTGACAAGAGTGATCTTGAAAGTTAGTTTAAATGCATATTTACATTAAATCCACACTCGGTGTGTGGGTATGTAAGTTAGTCATTTCAGTGTTCTTCTGTGCACTCAGTTCTCTTCTTAGGAGAAAAAAGTCCTCATTCAGTGAGGACATGAATAAAAGGAAGAGGGAACAGGCACAAACATGAATTCTTGAAGAAGAAGTTCATACACATAATATACATCTTTAAACTCAGCTTCTCGCATTTTTGGAAGGTTTGCATCAGCCTTGTGCTTAACATTGCCTTGATTTACAGCTGCAATTTGTGATATTATCCTACCTTCAAAAACAAAGTATCTTGTGGATAAGTTAAATCAAGATGGTGCTATTATTGTTTGGTGAAATACTTATAATGAGTTGGTGTCATGACTTAAGAAAGTAGCAATACAATCCAGTATTGGATTGTCTAGTATTCTAGCATTCTTTTCTTTCTTTGCACAAATGCTGGGAGAATGAGTGTGAATGGCAGAATTGGCAAAATATTGAGCTTTCAAATGAACACAGTAATGAAATAAACAGGCAAGCTGATCACAGTATGAAGACATACTGATCATTCCCTTGGCATGTCTGGATTTAGTACTAATTATTTATGATACTTCATACTGTGATAATGAATGTTCTTTGGTATGCTTTGGAAAGCTAATGAAGTTCTACTGCCAGATTCTGACACCTTTCTTTTTAATTATCTAGCAGTTGTCATGCTCATGGCCTCCATGATTTAAGAAGGAGTGCCATGTCTCTCAACATGGAAAAGAGGAACAAACTTTGACTGTTCAGAAAATTGGACAAATACATGAGATGGGACAATCTGGTTCAAAGAAAGGGTTTGCACAGATGTACTATGAAAGCAAAAAAATAGACCTATTTTAATTCAAGAGAAGTCTTGCTGGAAGAGTTAATCAAAAAGAGCTCCAGCAGAGGACACAAAAGCATTTAGAGGAGGCACAATGAATTTTGACTGCCTTTGAATCTATTTATCAAAGCCATAGCTGTTCCCATTTCAACGCAGGTGGAACAATAATAAATATCGAACAAAGCAACTCAATCTGTATTCAGAGCATTTCAATACATGGAAAGTTAACTGCAAAAAGAAAGCAAGCTTTCAGAGTCAGACCTATTGACTCCTGCTACTTCTATTTCTCATTGAAAATGAGTGGTGAATGGCACACAAAGATCTGCAAGATATTTACGTTATTGCCATTAACATATAACAAGAAGCGCATTCAGTTATGTGACTTTATTATTTAACAGAATCAATAATCTTTTACATCATAGGAACCTAATTCAGCTGTAAACCTTGTCACTTTCTTTCATTTTAAGTGACTAACTTTACATGTCAAATTTCAGGCTCAGTAGGGCTGTGTTATTTTCCTACCTGACACTTATCCCTCTAGGAGGGACTTTTTTGCCATGAACCCTGTATGATTAGAAACTGCTTCTTCTGTGGAGGACAGGTGGCAGGAAGACTCCTGTATCAAGTGGTGACTTCTGGCTGACACAGGTACCATCCCCTGTGGGTAGGCAAGTGTGGCACCAGTGACTCTTTCTGGAAGTCCTCGTTCACAATCTTTTTAAGACCACAGTGTCTGCACGCCCTTCCTCCCTTGGATTTTTGTCCCACTATCACTATAGTAGATACTTATAGAAAATCACTGGAGGGAATTCCACCTGCCTCAGGCAGGGCACAGCTGAGGCTGATGCCTGCCAGGTACTCAGCAGAGACTGTCCTAAAGAACTCTCCTTTAGAGGCAGCCTGGGGTCTGCATAATCCCTACTCCAGCCACAAATCCAAAGCAGGTCCTTGATGACATAAAGGGAAAGCAAATGAACAAAACCTGGATATATTGGGTCATTAGAAAATGCAGTTAAACACCTAAAGGACATCATCAGATCACTGACAAAAATAACTAATGTTCAGCAGTTCACTGCTGCTGCTGTCTGCACAAAAACCAAACCCTAACAGCTCTCTCCCCACCCCTCCAAAAAGAGCCCAAACCGAAGTACACTACCTCCCCCTCAAGACAGCTTAATCCAAATTTGTAGTGTATGTGTCTTCTGGCCAGATCTAAAGTGCTCTGAGACCCATGGCAGAAACTTCATTGCCTTCAATGCCTCCTCTGGCTTTTGGGTCAAGTCAGCCAGTCCAAATGAGTCTTTTATCTCCATGATTAGTGCCTTGCAGCAGATGGTAAAAATTCAGTCTCTCTCTTTTGTCTTGAAATTTCCAAGGCTTATGGGTTTTGTCTGATTTCACCTGAGTGTTCAGCAAACAGCCTGGCACATCACTGTTTGCTTTTGGTGATTTGATCTGTCCTTTGGGCAGCCATTCAGGCATTTTTTCATTTCAGATGTCCTCATTCACAGCGCGCTGCAGCACTTCCTCAAAGCTGCTTCAGACCCTGAGAGCAAAGCAAAGCAGTGGATTTTAATTTTGAGTTGCAGCTGCTGTTGTCAAAGTTCACTGCATTAAGCATGGATTTCATTTTTACTGCTCTCTCACAACACCAGGAACTACATTAACTACAAAACACATGTGCTTAAAGTAAGTAAAGTAATGGAGAAATATATTGTTCTCGTTATTTGAAATGTTGCACAAGATCTTGGGCTCATTTCAGTAGCACAATGAAACCAAGCTGCAGTTTCCACAAAGGCATAGTTAGGGATGCTTAAAGTGACTAGATTAAATGTTCTTTCCTTTTCTTTTGTTGTTGCTTCACAGCAGCACAGCAAACAACTGCCTCCATGTTATAGCTATGAAGTTATGAAGCATTTTTCTCGCTGCCTTCCATTTTGTGGGAGTTCAGGAAAGTGGATTTGATGATCCCCTGCCTCGTTTTCAGCCATATCCCCTCTATTCAAATTGATCAGCTCTGTATCATCATCTACTCATCTATTTTCTCAGCTCAGAAGCCATTACACTGCAACTAATTACCATATTAAACTGTAACTTGAATAAAACAGGAAATGGGAAATGGAATGGGTTGGAGAAGAGCCCACAGTCTCTGTAAAGGCTGGCTTTGACATCAAATGTGCAAATGTTAAGGTGTAAGTTCCCCAGCTGTCTAACTCAGAAAGAAAGGGTGGTGCTGCACAACCTTGTGAGGCTCTCATGAGTGAAGGTATGCAGGCTGTAATCTCAGACTCTGCCCACTTCCCATCTTCCCCCAAATGCTTCTGTTCCCATTGGTAACGTTTTTAATCTTTCCTACTCTGCTTTTGGAGGGCTTTTCTCAGCCTTTGCATTCCCTAGGTGTGTTATTGAATAGGTGAGACAATGCCCAAGACAGCCTCAGTGCCTGGCTGGCAGAAAGGAGAAGGGAAGATTGGTGTTGCTATGGAGCAATGTGAAGGTTACTTCAATCCCTTTAGTATCATTTTGGCTGCAAAAGTGTTGCAGGGAAAAGCTGCAATAATCCTATTATTTCTTCTATTTTTTTTCCACCCCTGACATTAAAAAATTAGTTCTCTAGAAAAAAACTAAAACATTACAGAACAATAATGTCAAGTGTTGTAAAGCTCATCATATGTAAATCATATCTGATTGCTCTATTGCACAGACATACTCAGTACATCTCTTTCTGTGGCCATCTCTGTGACACATCAAAAGTTGTATTACACATCAAAAGTTGCTCAGCTCCACCCATCCCTAGGCCCCATATTTAAGAGATAAATATTATGGAAACCATTTTCAAGTTTAGAGTGTCATTCTGAACATTTCAGCCCTGGGATCTCATGCAATTACTTATCTAAATCTTGTTAGTGGTGGATTCCTATGTTGCCAAAAAATGCCCCCCCAAACCCAAACAAACACTATTTGAACTGCTGGCTATAAAGGATGAATTGATATAATCATATTACCAAGCAGAGATATGTAACACAATGATAGTCCTTTTTGTAGGTTGTTAAAGAGGATTTTAAGGCATCAAAACAGTTCCCAATAAGCAGATGTTCATGATACAAGAGAGAAAACATTTTTGTTCTTGACACCCTTAGTGGAAGTCTCAGTCCAAAAGGCAAGGAATGAAGGCAGAACCATACCAGTGGAACTGTGGCACTCACTGGTTCCTCCACCATTTCTGAACTAAGTTTCCAACCTCTGCTGCCTCTGCAAGAAATTTCCTTGGTTGCAGTGGAGACTTCACTGTGCCCTGTGCAGCTCATGCTCAGGACTTGTTCCTGTCAAATGGGCAGTGCAAACCAGCCTGAGAGATAGCTCACAAATCAATTAAATCAATGATAAGTTAAATAAGATACAAAGGTTGGCCAAATATGAAAAAGCCCTCTGTTCCCACTTACTGACTTCTCAGCTCCACTTATTCACCTGATTGCATGAAGTACAGAAACCATCCTTCTGACTTCAGGGAACTGAAAAGAAGAGTTTCTTCCTTGCAGCAGATTTTGAAGGCCCTTGCCATGGGGTTGAGTTATTGACGTTTTCATGTACATCTCTTCCAAACATGAAGGTTTATTCTCTCCTTAAGGGTTTGGAAACTTTCATTTTTTGTTTTAGACCCCCATTTTCATATCTTTGTTTAGCTTTTATTTTCTTTTTTTTTCTTTTTTTTTTTTTTTTTTTTTTTTTTTTTTTTTTTTTTTTTTTTTTTTTTTTTTTTTTTTTTTTTTTTTGTTGGTTTTTTTTGTTGGTTTTTTTTGTTTCCTTTGTTTCCTTTGAAACCCTTCAGAAGCACTGTAAACCAAAAAGCACTTGAAGGCCATAAATGACTATAAAGTACAACCTCTCCTCAGCAGTGTATGGACTTCCCCTGAGCTGACTGGAAGAGAGCTTTCAATGAATGATCTCATCACTCTTCACTAGCCTTTACATCCTTTTCCAGAGATAGAATTCCGAATGCTATACTTTTAATCTGTTCCTGGGATTTCCTTTAATTCTGTCTGTATGCACTCTGTGGGAGTCTGTCAGTGTGCAGAAGTTTTCCACTCTCCTGCCACCTGTTAGAGACAATCCCAACTGGAAACTCATTTAGGTGACTTGAAACTGCAGAGATGTGAGTAGGAACTGAGATGTGTCCCACATTTGCTGTGAACTGGTCTGGCTGAAATGCAGATGCAAGCAATTAGGAAAAGATATACAGGCTTAACATCCTGATTTGCTGAGTTACAGAGCACAGACAGACACATATGAAATATGAAGGATGTATTTTTGCCAACTACTGAATAAATTATTAGTTACTCATCCAAATGATTGGTTTGATGCAGTTTTGGATTAGTGTCTCATGACATGTTAGGTCAAAACTGAAAGTCTGATGCCCCAAAGTACTGATGTTCAGATTTTCAATACAGCCCAAGGCAGAAGTTTATAGACTTTTCAAACATGAAATTTGGTACCTTGGGATTGGGAGGTTTGTTTTATACAAGACAGGCTTTGGAAGCCTGAATTCACAGATAATGATATACCCAAAAAATGCCAGGGTATTAAACTATTCCTGAGTAGATTTTCCATAGAATTAATAGCAGAAAATCACATTTGTGGTATGATGCAATTGTCTCAACTAGAATCCCTTGGTGTGAGACAGATGATGCATGGAGAGAGTTGGGAACTGCATAATGCATGAGTTGAGAAAGAATAGTTTTTGCTTAAATGTTAAGGTTGAGAAAAACTGCACAAAATTTAAGAGATAATGAAACAAGCCAAAGCTGTTTCTTGAGGCTTTATTTTTAGTTATTTCCTAACTAAATTAATACACAGACATGAGTGAAGACGGTGTAACATGAAGCCACTGTGAATTATGAAACCTGGCAAAAACGATGGCAGTTCATCACTCCATGCTTCATGGCATTTCCCAGCTCAGACTGACATTTCACATCACTGACAGAAACTGCTGCACTGTCTGCCTGAAAAACCTACAATACTGTCCTCACAGATGAGGAAGGACTTTTGCTTCAGCTGCACACATAACACAAGCATGCAGAGTCAACTTGTACCTACCAAATAACATTTATGTGTTATGGAAAGATAATCCAGGCCATGCATTTAAGTATAAGCATTTACTTTTTTTTTTTTTTTGTTATGGTTTGTTTTTTTCCTTACATTTAGGGTCATTGTTGTATTATTGAATCTTTTCTTTTCACTGTGATAAATAACACCACTAGTAACGAGTTGAATGCGCAGCTGTTGCCATAAATGGGTCACTATTTTGCTACTAGGAAAATATGACAGACTTAAAAGCTGAGGGTGGGGAAACACAAAATAAACCATCAGATGATTCCAAAGGCTTTTGCAATGTTGGCCACTCTTTCAAACACCATATGTTCAATATCATCTGTACCCACAAAAATTTCTGATATTTCAAAAGCTGTCTGCAAGCTTTGCAGCACAGATGCTGTACTTTCCCTTGGTATTGCCATGGAAATGGATAAGTTTGGAGGCAGAGTAGCAGCTCAAAATCTCAGCAAACTTGGATAGTCTTTTCACTTCCCCTTCTTACTCTTTCCTGGTCAAGAATTGGAATTTTTTCTCCTGCTGAATCTGTAGCAAAAGAAACCTTAGATGGAGATCAAAAGGATGTATCTCCTTGATATCTCCTTGACAAGGACAAAGACAGACCTGATCATACTGCCCATAAAATCTCAAAAACCTCATGAGTTAATCATATAACTGTCATGAAATATTTAACTTGCAGTCCACAGAGCTTATTCATTATCCCAGAAATAGTTGGACTAAGAGGTTACTATTCATGTGTTTGAATTTTGGGACAGTCCTGTGCTGTTATAATTTATTTTGACCTGGTAAGTCAGTGCTACACAATGATGGCAAATGGGTAGTAACAACCTTAGTAGCACAATTTGTAAAAGCACATCTTCTAATAGTAATGGGGTGCATGCATGTATAAAGAAGGAGACTTTGGGGTGAAGGGAAGATGTCAGGGAGTTAATGAACACTTTTCCAATTCGAGTAAAAAGACAGTAATTCTAGACATGGATGATAAACAGGTTTCCACAGCAATAAGTAAAGTTATTCCCCTCTTACTCTTTCATCACCTGAACTCTGCAAAAATGCAAGTGGCACAGGAGGTTTATATGGTAATATATGTGAGAAAAATCCTGACTGAGCAATCTGCCCTGAGTGGAGCCATAAACACTCTGTTGCTGTGTAGTCTGCCATAATAATTCAACATTTTTCTTCACAGTTATGACTGTTCCTTTAGCAATGCAATAATTTTTTATTCCATCATAAATGCAGTTTTGATAAGGCAGAATACTAAAAGTGTATTCATATTTATTCTACATCTTACAAGCTCTATTGGAATTATTTTGGTTTTAGATTCATCTCTTGCTCATGTATCCCAGAGCTTTCTTTATGGCACCAAACTTACAAGTGACTTTTTCCTTGGGTTTCTTTCTGCTTTATGCCACTCATCATCAAAATTGATCATGAATGACTACGAATCCCCCACCCCACCCCATATGGCTCAAAATGCCTTAAAAATGAGTAGAATCTTTATGAGTCATTTACAACTGGGAAAACAGAAAACAAAGAGGAAATATTAAGCCTGTGGTCACAGAGTGAATGACAGAGTTTGGGATAAAACTCTAATTTTTCAAACCAGCAAGACTTCATGGGTTCGGGGTTGTGTTGTGCAGACATAACCATCGTGCTGGTGTGGGCACTTCTGGCAGGGCAGGCTTCCATCAGCATTAGACCTCTTCCCTAATGCACAATCCCTGTGTTTGACCCAGTATTAGATAACAAACACTACAATTCATCTCCCATGACCTGCCCACGAGTATGAATTTTACAAAAAAACCACTTCTGCTATGAAAAATATTTGCAGAGCTGGTTACAGAATAGGAAAGCATTAAAATATGCCAGGTAAAATAGAGGGATAAATATGGGGGTGAAAAGGACAGAAAATTAAATGGTTAGGAGAAGGTTATTTTTTGGAAAGAAATGCAGATGTTTTATTTCCATTTGTTATTGTTAAACTGTTATTTATTGTGTCACATCTAGTCTTGGTCAGCATAGATAGCCATACATACTTCATGCCTAGAACTGAGAGCACCAGTGCCCCTCTCTGTGATGATTTAAGGTCTGCCAATGTTTGCCTTCATGCATGAACAAACTTAGCAAAAATGGGCTGTCTGGAAGAGGATGTTTAATCTCACTTGAGATATTACCTTTGGGAAAGCAGAAAAGAAAAGGGATGGCCCAGCTGAGTCAGATCTGATAGGGACATGGAAGAAAATAATGGAGGGTCTCTTTATTCAGGGCTTTCTCACAAAGGCACATATTAAAAATTAACAGTAATAATAACAAAAAGAGAGAGGGATATTGGTCCAAAACAAGAGGGAGCAATGGAAGAGGAAATAGTCCAGTGCTTTCCACTTGAATCCTGCTATGGTCAGGACTCTAAGAAGGATATCCTTGGTCATTAACTTTTATGAGGTGCTGATTTCCCTTTTGGCTTCCACCCGTCCATCAGCCCTGCAGCGAGGGCTGCCGTGCTCAGTGTGATCCTCCAGTACAACATTTTCTCACTGCCAGCCTCTCCCCTCTACCTAATAGCTCTGAGACAGCCGTGCTCTGTCTGACTGAACGGCCACTAATGGCCCGACTGCTCTTAGCAAGACATAGCAGGTTTGTGTGCCAAGACTTTAAATGTTGCTGTTGTGTTTAGCACTCCTTGGGTATACAGTGAAGTGGAAAGGAGCACAAAGCAGCTGGGTGCTCTCAAAGACCTTCTTTCACCCTTCTTTCCCTTCCTTACCGTAGGTAGCTTCTTTGCTGGCTGTAAATCACCTGAGGCTTGTGTGTACAGCACTCTGAAAGTGCAAGTCAGGGCTGGTGGAGGTCTCTAGGGCCATTTACAACAGTTACTGTGCTGGTTTTCAGAAAAAAAACCCAAAACAACCAGTTCTGAGATGCAAAAACTTTGAGCATCCCATGTTAGGTATTTTCTGTTCTTCACACAAGAGCATAGGTGGGTCTGAAGCCTAAATTGCAGTAGTGTAAATCACAGTTTCCTTCATAATCTCCCAATTTTTCCACAATTCACACAATTTAAAGTACCAGACTTTAAAGTGAATCATTAATATTCATGCTATGTGTTTTGTAAACATTCAGGGAAAGAAAAGGATACCCCTGTAAAGTGTATTCTATAGAGAAGGGGTTTTGACACTCCTCCTAAATGACTAAGGAACAGGGAAACAAAATTACATGTCAGTAGTAGTCAAGGGATTCTATTAAAAAAAAAAAACAAACAAAACAAAACTAAATCCCCCCCAAACTGAAATCCCTAGAAAATGGCAGTCATCTGATGACTGGTGGAGGGAATGTGGATCCATGTGTGGGACCTTGTATTCATAAACTGGTCATGCAAGGAAGTGTCCAAGGAAAGCAGACGTTCCTAGAAAGGAAGTCTGGGATTGTTCAAAGTACCTGTATATCCTTAAATGACTCTTAGACAGTCACCAGATCTTTTATTGTCTTTGTTTTTGTCACACCAGGAGGTTTAAAATCACACTTGCATGGCAACCAGAACGATAACGGGTAGAAGCAGAATGGGAGTTGAAAATAAGGCAGCCATCCTTAATGGCCAGAGTGCACAAAAGTGCTGCTAATACTCAGCAACTAAAACCAGAACTTAGACTGAACAATTTTCTCTCAGGAAAACAGACTGTAGTTTTTCATCAAACATTGTAAAGAAATACAGATTAAAAAATAGGTTGAGCAAATAGCCAGACAGTTTTATAAAAAGACATTTTTATTTAAGTGTCTGCCCTAGAACAAACTGGGAGAAAGGAGGATATGTTTTCATACTACATAAATCAAATGAAACCCATAGAAGAGATTAGGTTTTTAAAGATTTAAATACATGTCATCTCTCATAAATTTTTCTCTCAAAAAAACCCCAAAGAAAACACTTAAATTAGGTATTCTTTTGCAGAGTCTCCCTCTTAAATAAGAAAGTCTCCCTTTTTAGACAGAACTATTTTTGCAACTTAAGTGATAAATTGGGTTCTGTAGCCTGAATTCTAAATCTCTGCACTGAAAATCCAGATTTGTTTTGGGTTTTATGAATTCAAGAAACAGGTAAAGAAGAAAAGTAATTCCTTGAGACTTAAATAAACTAAATACTTTTTCCAGCAATACATTATATGGAGCATTTGTGATACTTACTACATAGTATGAGCCAATTTATACTCATTCTGCACCATTTGAGTGTGTCATTTCTGGGTCACTTCATTGCTAGATGTCACTGTACATGACCATCACATCACCCTCACTTTTCCCCTTTAACAGTGCTGTGCCTCTGTCTGTTTGTACACAGCAGCACAGTGTATGAAATGCAGCAGGAAATATGCCTTTCTTTCTGAAAAGATATTTCTCCAGGCTGTACCAGTCTGATTCTTAGGAAGGAAATAATTAATCTTGTCCTTCTACTGAAGACCTCAGTGGCCCTTTGTGGAAAAGAGGGTGCTTCTGTCACCCACCTCATCAGGAAACTCAGCACCTCTTTTTTTACTCTTTGCAGCTCTGTTCTTACACAAAGATAAACTTCCCAGACACTCGCTGTCAAGGAGCAGCAACCTCACAAGTCCTCCCTGAGAAATCTGGCAATAGATTGTTGGAACAGAGAAGGAAGTCAGTGATGCTAATAATCCTCCTGCAGCAGGCAGAAGCTGATATTTTAATAAATATTGCCTTTTGTATTAACTTTTTCCCTCTCATGTTAAGAGAATTGTTTATATATAATAAGGGGAAAAAATCCAATTCCCATGTCACAAAAAAAAAAAAATTCCTTCTTTGGGTCATCGGAGCTGAAAATAAACCAAGCTGGCTGCCTCTGGGGATTTATTGAACTTCAAGTGCCCATGACTTATTCCATGATTACAAAAAGCAGAATAACTTTCAAATTTGCTACATGAGAGATTGAAACAAGGTCCTCAATGCTGTTGCATGATGGAGAGAGGAAAAATGGAAAGACCATATCAACTCTAGTACAAAACGTGGCTCTGTTTTACTTCCCTAGCATGCAGTGCCTACTGGAGCCAGTGGAAAAAGGCTTAAAAAAATTATATCTGACTTAAAGAGGATGGATTTAAAAGTAGATGTGCATGCACTTCACAAGGCTCACCATCAGAAAACAAATGAACTCTTTGTGCATTGAGCCTAGTGGATGCAGAAACAAAGATGTTGTTAAGTGGTTTTTTGAATACATAAAGACCAAAATGTATGGCAGGACTCTTTCATCCTGATTCTGTTGAGGGTGGAAGAGAAAGATCATTGCTGCAAGGAAAGTACAGATTGAAAAATACTCTGGGAGCATTTCCAAATGTAATGCTAAAAACTTCTCAGAAACAAGGAGTACTCTGAGCATCACACCTTTCCCTACTCTCCCTGAGACAGCCACTGAAGAGTTAATGCTGCTTCTCCCCTCCCAAGGTGGGTAATTAGAATAAAGGGTTGCAGCTGTAGGCCCTTTTTAACTACCTCCAGTCCTAGGTGAAATGCAAATGGTGTCTTTGTAAGTTGGGGCTGTGCTTGGTTAGTGCTTGTACAGCTCTTTGTCCTTAGGGCTTGCACAAATATCTTTTTTATTTGTTGCAGTCAGTAAAACCTGGATCTCTGCTCCTGACTAAGGACTTATTGTGACATGATAAACACATCACAGTTTTGGCTTTTGCAAATATGAAAGTGGATGCTATGTGTAGTGCATTTAATACAATATTAACTTTTGCAGAAGTAGGTATAGTTGTAAAAGAATAACTAATGCTTTTATTTTTGTAGCTTACTGGCAATAATTAAAAAATATCAGACATGTGAAGTACATCTATACCTCTTCTATGTGAAGTAGATGATGTTGATTTAGAATACTTGTGGATAACTTGCAATAACTGAAGTAACTAAACTGCCTGCATGGTCAGGTAACATCTGAGGAATGGGTGTGACAGGGACCCCTGATACTGACACTGGGACTGTCACCTGCTGAAACCAGGGAACAGGGGGCTCTTGTGAGGAGGGAACACAAGGCCCTCAAAACCACAGCCAAGATTGCTGCACAGGCTCTAAAAAGGCAGATCAGAGGAGAGGCCATGCTAAGAAGTTCCTAAACAGGTAAACTAGTTAAAAAAGTGTGTGAATGTGTATAATGGTTTATGAATACACTTTTGACAGGTGCAATAGAAAGAAGGGTTGCTGTTGTTAGCTGGGGTACCTCTGGCTACAGCTATGCACTCAGTGCTGAGACTTTTGCTTTATTGATTTTGTCCCCTATTGTCCTTTCTTAAATTTTTAGAAATTCAGCTGAGGACTGGGCTTCATTTCTCACAAGTGGTGGTGGTCTTCAGCTGCTTGGAAGCTGCAGGTGAACTCTGTAAGTACCTCCTACCTGTTCATAACTCTGCAAGCCATAGATGGAACACTGCAACACCTCATTTACACCCCAGGTACTGGACATGTGGGGCACATCTACAAGAGTGCTGCAGCTTGAAAAGAGGACAAATCAGGGAATAAGAGCAGTGTATTTTTCTGTGGGGCAGCCCACACTCCTCAGCAGGGGGAGGTGTATGCTAACCAATGCCTGTAGCTCCTCTTGTGAATATGTCTGTAGTTGCTCACACATGAGATGGTCCCTGTACAAATTTCAAAGTCTCAAAATCAGTGCACTGGTAAAAAGGATAATGGAGGCTAAGGCTGCTTTCTTCCAGTCTTTGTTCCACCAGTCTTATTTAATTTGTTGCACCTTACGGAAAAAGCTGAAAGAGTTAATTGAAAAATATTTGAGGGTATCAAAAGAATTATATCCTTATTCAAGAATGAACATGAAAAATAATGGCTGATATTTTATACACTTTTTATGCATTTTTGTCTTTCAGGGAGAATCATGAAGATCAATTACTCACAATCAGTTCTTAAGGGAATTAATAAGTAATTAGTAGCATGATGCCCATCTGTTTCTGTATTTGATACCTGCATGCCACAGTACCAAACTCTGCAGTGGTGCCCTACAATCCACAACAGTGAATTTGGGGTTGCTGACCCTGGAGAAGCAGAGTGGGGTCAGTGGGGGAAGGTGCTGATAATGTCCCTGGCCTGGTCAGGTTCCATAACTGGCTTTGGGAGCACAGGTGAATGTGGCTCCCTTCAAAAGAGCTTCAAGTGACTCCTCTTCTGTGTAGTCACAGCTGTAAAGTGATTTGGCTTCCCTGTGCAGCCCTGGACTTGTTCAAATAAAATAGAGAGGGAAATGGAACATTTACAGAGCAGGAAAAGATGTTAGTGGTAATGGACTGAGTTTCTCTCCTTTTCCTTTTTTTTTTTTTTTTTAAGTGTTCTTGATTGCTAAATTGCTGTGCTTGATGGAGGAAGGGGAAGAATTTGCTTTCTGCTCCTTCTGCTAGAAAGAATTTAGAGGAATGAGAAAGGAGCAGGGAGCCAAATCTTCTGTCTAGTGAAGGTGGTAGTGTCCATGATTGTGGGTATCATCTATAAAAGACTGTCCAAGGAAGATGGGAAGGACTGAAAGAAAAAAATGAAGAGGTGGAGGTGTTAGAACTGAAGTATCATCTTTCTCACCTCAGCCCACTTAGTGAAAATCTGACTTTTACCTTCTCCACTTTGCCTTTATTTTGGAAACCTCACCTTTAATAGCAGATATGATACAGTTTGCTAATGGTTGATGCAATGGGATTGCTCCTTCATGAAGTCAGATCTCTCACACATGCCAGTCTGCATGGGACACAGCAACTTTGGGAAAAGCACTCCCCAGAAAACAGTCTGGCTTCCATCTGAAGACATTGGGAGTTGCCTATTCATTCTCTGAGTAATCTCATTTCTAACCTAAATAAGAGCTGTAGAATTGGCTATGTAAGATACTGTGCATCTGGTGTTGGTAAGAAATCCCAGTTTCTGCACAATTTCAGAGTAAAATGCAAAGTAGTGTGAAGAGTAGACTGAAAAAAATAATTAAATGAAATTAAGATTCAGGTCTAGCTTTTTCCACGCTTATTTCAAAGTCTGTTGTCATAGTTACTGCAGCATAAGGCTGGCTTAGTTTGTTCACTTTTTCTTTAAAGACATGTTCATCTTTTTAAGAAAATTGAGGTAACTAAGCAAATACCTGGAGAGAAAAAAAATCAAAGTTGTCCTTTGTGCAACCATAATTTTATCATGATTTATTATTTGGATCAGGGATATTCAGCCTTTATCAGATAGGAGCCCTTTGTTCCCCAGGCCACAAAACCAGAAAATAGTTCAATGAATATTAAAGTACTCTATAGAGCATAACAGTTGCAAACTTCAAAAGGGTCAAAATTCAGCATGGCTATGTCCCCTCGGTCTCACTTGCTAACATAAGTTATCTAAATATATTGTTATGGCCTCAAACTTTTGCCTTCTAGGAACAAAATAAAATTTTTATTTCTGGACTCAGGAGGTACCCAAGGTTCAGACATATCTGAAAACATTAACCTTTTAAATTTGACTTAAGCTATGGCAGATTCATGGTATTACTTAGCTCTTTATTTATTCTGCTCATCTTATATCAATCTTTTACTCTAGAATTAGTTTTTACATCCCATTATTGGACAATTAAGATGAAGCATTTTGCTTAGGTAAAATTGTGGCCTTTAGATTGGACTGGAAGTTGGAAGTCAATGATTATTTTATGGCAGGTCAGGCATAATTTCTGTCACCTGTCTGAGTCAGCTGCTGTGCCTGGCCTGCGAGCTTGCTGCTGTACCCTTTGCCTCTCCTGTGCCCTGCCCCTGTGCATGACTCATTTCTTGAGCCAGTTTCTCTCAGCTCAGGGCACTGTGGCCCTTAGCTGAGCTGGATCCTGGCTTATCACATTTGGGGAATTCCCTCTGGCCAAGAATTGCTTTTTATATACAATATGTCAAATAATAGGCACTGGCAGAGATCTTATCTAGCATTGCTGCAATGATCTGACAGATGGGTGTCTTATCTCAAGAAAAGATGGAGAAAGGAATGTCTTGCTGGGCAGATAGGGAATATCTGTAAACCTCATGCTTCATCCACAACTTGATAACATTGTTTCTGCTTTGCCTAGTGGCAAGTAGTTTTTTGCTTGTCCAGTGGTATTGAATCATCATGTGAATACTTTGAACCATAATTTAGTCAGATTTATTAATGTTTCTAAATCTATAATTTCATATATGTGGTTTCCTAAAGTCTGCAGTGCCATTAGCTGATTTATTCCTTTACAGGGAAATTTTTTTTCTATAAAAGTGAGTGAGAAGTGAGGAGGAATTAAATGGGGTGTTAATCAGCTTCAAGACAGTTTTCTAGAACTTTCAACTAGGCAGCCCTCTGACAAGAGGCAAAGCACTGATTGTGCAAAATGCTTGAGCATGCAGATAATCCTGAACCTATGAGATATCATTTGTAAAAATGATAAATTACTGAAATCCATGCCATATTTAGGTTTCTGCTCTCTTTCAACATTGTTATTTTAACTTGTTTGCTGTCCATAGGCTCTCTTGCTGGCTTAGAGATATGTATAAACTTCACTGGATCTGGACCTAATTAAGCAAATTCCATCTGGTTTTGCCCCTGGCTTTTCTGGTTGATAGTAATGCACTCATTCATGGGGACTGTATTTTCCCAGTTTTTACTCAGTTCTAAAAAATGAGATTGCTAACTGTGTTTTCTTGTGCACTCTTTCAAGGCACACAGAGTGGTTCTTCACACAATATACAGAGAAATAAATAAATGCTTAATGCAGTATTTTATATATGGCAATAGTTACATGCTATATAGTGCTAGCTATGAAATTACTGACTGCAAGTGAAAGTTCTTTCATTTTCTTAATTACAATGTTCTCCTGTTCTGGAGCTTGGCTCTCCTTAAGCACAAACTTTTCCTTTAACATACTGTTGGTTAACTGGCTGGGCTGTGCTCTTGCTATTTTGAGGTATTTTTGTCCATTATAAAGCTGAATATGGCCTGTTGCTCAATATTTTATGTTTTAAAAAATGAAGATTCCTATGGCAATAACAACAAGCATGGTTGGGTTTGTGTGTTTTGGTGTAAGGGTTGGTTGCTGAAGTGCCTAATTTGCAAGCTTTAAGGGTGTGCTGTGTTGGGGCTGGGAGGGGCAATGTGCAAATGCAGGTAAGCAAGCATGCAATTACCCATTGATGTCAAAGTGAAATTTTGTAGAAAAATCAGAGTTTTTGTCGAGCAATCACTTTTTAAAGAAACTAATTGAGCCATGTTTTGATGTAAAGCTAAAAATACTAAATGTACACCTGTTCTTTCTTCCTCCTAGACACTTTTTGTGCCTAGCATAGCATGGATGGATTGGTTTCTCTTACACCTGGCTGCTTGAGGGGTGGGCAGGGAGATGGATTTAGCAGTGCCTATCCCCACACCCCCTTCCTGTTAGGCAACATCTCTTTAGTATTTTAAGAGCTGTTTCAGCTTTTTCTGAGCTCCCTTTGTCTGGCTGGAAGGCTCTGGTGGCAGACTGAGCTGGAATGTGACTGAGAGGCCAGGCTGTGCTCCCAGGAGGATGGGGTTAATGGCAACCCAGCCAAGCCAGAGGGCAGCTCATGTAAACCACTTGTACAGCACAAAAAGCTTTCCCCTCACCTGCCCTTGGGGCTGGGGCAGTGTATGCTTGACTGGTGCAGGTGACACTGGGAAGAAAGACAAGTGTGCACCAGGGGCCCCCTGGGCACAGCACAAGCTGTGCCTCTCTTTCTGCAAGCAGGCAGGGCCAGGCCATAGGCAGCAATGCTGGTGTACTGTAGGTGTCTTCATTCAGCTTGTCATACCAACCTGCACTTCACAAAAACTGTAATTTCACTGAAAAAGCTTTGAAGTCAACTGCAATGAGAAGTTTTGCTTCTCAGCTGTCTCTGTGTTGCTGTGATGTTAATATAGCCAGATATAAAAAACTGCTAGGCAGCTGCTCAGATCTGGGAAGACAAGTTTTGGGTCTGTCTCCCTTTTCTTTCTCTGAGGAGTCAGTGTCCCTCATTGCTGCTCCAAAAAGGCTCCTAGGAACATCTCCTCCAGCAAATTGGTCCATGAGATGAAGAAATCCCTCTAGAGAGTGAAGATTTTAATGGTGATATGATACTAGGATAGATTTCTACTATTTTATATCTTTTCCCTCTCTGACATAACAAGATGACCAGAAAAAATTTGGGCTGCAGCATCATGGCCAGTATTTTGCCCAAGCTGTCCTTTAAGCAAAATAGAATTGCTGCAGTAGCTTCTGATGTCTGATTCAGTAAAACTAAGACTGCTTGGTTTTATGAGAATAAATGAGTAGTCTGGAGTAGATTTGGAAGGAGCAAGACAAAGCTGTCTTTGCTAGTAACAGAACTGGATGAAACATGCTGTATTTGAAGTTTTAGATGATTCCTGGAGTCCTGGCAATAACACTTTAGACAGTTGAACTGTATTTTTCTGGTCAGATCTGTAGATATTGAAGGTTTAATATTTCATTTGATCATTTAGCTTTAAAAAACAATCTGCCTCCCAATGAACACGACTTTTATTTGGTAGCAGACAATCTAACTGCTTTCTCTTCACTTTGAAAGCTCAGTCATGATCTACCATTTATGAGGAAAATTCTTAGTTGGCCCAGGCAGGAGAGGGGCTCTAAAAAAATCTATCAAGTACCAAGAAGGAAGAACAAGGAGATTTCGAACTCTTTTTAAAAAATCCCATTAAAACTAGAAAAATCATAAGTTCAGTGTCTTAAACTGAGATAATATTTCTGTTTTGGAACTTTTATTAAGATGCTGAAAACAAAATCTTCATATGACTAGCTGTAACTGGCTTTTATAAGCTACTGTGTCCTCTTGGAGGGGGAAAAAGGTGAGAAATTTAGTTCCACATATCAGTGGCAAATGTACCAGAAAAATAATATCAGTCATCATGAAGGTGGTTAATGATGAACTTTTACAAGGTAAAACTCAAAATTTCTGGTTAGTTGGTGAAAAAGACTCAGCTTTTATCTGAGGTGTTCTGAATGATCACTTTGCAAACACCCCTGAGAGCACAGGGTGTGGACTGGTGGTTTAGGTGCATAAGTTAAACAGCAACAACTCAGCAAATGCTCCTTGAGTATTTTCAGCAATAAAATATTTGGATGGTTTTATGTGGGATATTTTTTAGGTAAAGTGACTTGTTCTGTCACAAAAATATCCCAGTAGGTGCTCATCAATTTTAAGAGATATTTCTAACTTTATTAATATTTTGTGCGGTTGTTCCCCATAAATTTAAATTCCTTTCCTAAATGACATGTCTCATCCTTTTCATTTTTAATCTTTTAATATTTTGTCAAGGCATTGTGTTTTGACCTTGTGCCCCCATGAAACACTGAGAGCAATTATCACAGGTGGGAATCTTCACCTCCTGTGATCCCTGAGCTGTGTAAAGCAGTTGTTCAGGATCATTGCTCATGTCTCTCTCTCATCTGCACGTGTAAGCACACCTACTTTTTCAAACAGAGCAGTAGTGCTCCATCTGTAACTCAGCAAAGACCATCTCTCTGTGTCCCCAAGCTGGTTTCTCTTCAGCAGTTCCCACCAGAAGGTGCCCAAGGGTGGGGGCTGCAGGCAATCCAATGACATAAATTCAATATCACATTACTCAGGTGTGTGTCAGCCCCTGCACTGGTATTTTGCTTCTTTAAGAGATAAAAAGATTTTACAGCTTGGGCACTCTCTAGGTGGGCAGTGAGCAGTATGGATGACACAGAATTCTTTAAGAAGGTTGTAACAAAAGTCAGCTTAGATCATCCTGTCCTCTGTTAATTTCTAGTGCTGGCAGGTATCTAAATCAAAAGTGTGGTATGAGGAGGAAAAGGAGACTCTGGCATTCACATAAATGGGGCAAAGGAGGGCAGGCTGTGGATGTTTAACCAAAAGCACTGCAGAGAGCAGAGCTATGCAGAAGGAATCCCATCCTGAGGAAGCTGAGTAGGCTCCTGAAGAAATCTGCTCAGTTTCTGAACCAATTGGAAGGGAGGAAAAGAGTAGATTACAGAACACAAGTGTTTTGTGGCACTCTCATGTGAACAGGAGAAAAACAGATAAGTTGTTGATTACTTGAGCTTATTTTTTCTTTCTAAAGAATAATAGCTTCACAGAAAATCAATTTTCCCAAGGAAGCAGCCAAGGGATATCCAAGAAAACAAATAAGTGTACAGCTATAAAAAAAATGTGTTTTGCAGGTAGAATTAGTACACTGGTGGATGGGATCTTAATGGGAAATTCAACATTAGAAAAAAAATCAGAATAGCTGAAGAAAATATGTGAAGAAAGCAGATATAAAGAAGTTCTATAAAAAGCAGTTGGGACATAAATGGTAATCCCAAAGACTTGCAAATAGGAAACCAACCAACCTCAGTGCACCCCACTGCAGCTGGGTGGAGGGAAAGCCAGGTGTGTTGTTCAGGCAAGCTCAAAGAGATAAAAAATGAATTTCTTACTGGTCTATAAAATCCTCAGCTAATGTCAAGGCAAAAATAAAGGCATGGCAGAGGTGAAAGAGAGGGAAAATTCAGCTTGTAGCACCAGTATCTGTTTGAGATGTGGTAGAGAAGCTGTTTCCTCTGCACAGCAGGGAACAGCAGTGATATGCACAAGAGAAAATGTTACCAGCTAGGTGCTGTGTGGCACATACATCACAAAAAAAGGCAGTGGGGGAGAAGAACCCCTTGATTTTCCTAGATGTGTCTTTACTTAGGGTAGTCAGCTTGCCCACTGCAAAAGCTTCAAGCACGAAGCTGACTCTCATTAGAAGTAATGCCAAAAGTGATGGACGATAATGAAATGAAGGAATTTTTTGCCAGGTGATGTGTGGCTATTTTAAGAAATGATAGATGTGACCAAGACATGTGAAAATCACCAAAAGGGAGATACAGAAATTATCCAATTTATCCAAACAAATGGAAACTCTTTTGTGCTGGCTTTGGATGGGATAGAGTTTTTCCTTCACTGTAGCCAGTACAAAAGTATTTTGGATCTGTGCTAGAAACAGTGTTGATAAAACAGAGATATTTTCATTAATCCTGCTCAGCACTTACACACAGCCAGGGGCTTCCTTTTGCTCCTCACCCCACCAGTGAGGGGCTGGGGGTGCACAATGAACTGGGAAGGGACACAGCCAGGACAGCTGATGCCAAGTGACCCAAAGGACATTTCATGTACCATACGACATCATGCTGAGCTCATAAAGCTGGAGGAAGGAAGAATGGGGGAGGGATATTTGGAGTGATGGTATTTCTCTTTTCAAGTAACCATTGTGCACAATGGAGCCTGATTTCCTGGGGATGGCTGAAGCCCTGCCTGCCCATGGGAAGTGGGGAATGAATTCCTTGTTTTTCTTTGCTCACATGAGTGCCTTTTGCTTGCCCTGTTAAACTGCCTTTAACACAACCCTTGTGTTTTCTCCCTTTTACCCTTTGGATTCCCTTCCCCATCCCATCCAGGGGTGCGTGAATGAGTGGTTGGGTCATGCTTAGTTTCTGGCTGGGATTAAACCATGAATTTTGTACAAAACTGTAAAACATGTTTATTCTAGACTTGGTCAGATAACTGGGAGTCTACCATTTCATTTGGTTTAGCTGGGCAAAAAAAAAAAAAAGAGAATTTATTGCTTTCAGAACTCCTTTTGGTAGATGACATTTCAAGGGCTGTCTGTTCAGCAAAAGAGAGATTGCAGAGATGATGCCATGTAGATTTTGCATATGGCAGGACCTGAGAGAAGCACAGGATGAAACTACTCACATGGCTGCAAAGGAAGGGAACTCGAATGTTGAAAGTGATTAGAACAAGAATTCTTTCTACCTCTTCTTTCTGACCTTTGGAAATCAGGCTAGGAGTGATTAGACACTGCTGATGTGACTCCAGCTAAGTAGAAAACCAAGTGCTTCTGTAACACATTAGGGACACATTGGGTGTATCTCTGAGGAGCAACTGAGACATAGAGAAGATTTTCTGAAGATAACTGAGCTTAGAAAACAGAATGCTAACAATCAGGTGTTGTAGCTGGAGAAGTTATGGTTGCAGAAAACCTCTCTGGTGGGGTTTGGCTCATGGGTGGAGAGGTGAGCTCTGCTGTCCTTAGCTCTTGTCACTGGCTGTAATAAACATCAGGGTGCTGCAGAAGAAGTGTGCATTGTGGAGCTGTATGGTTAAAGTATATAACAAAATACAAAAAAAAGAGGTGTTCTCAGCATAGCAGCAGCTTTTACATTGCTGAGGTTTCTGTGTTTGATCTTGAGCCCACAAAGGTGAATCCTAAGGTGCAATATTGTTCTGGAAAGAAGTTCCAGTGGCCAATCAGTTCCTGCACTTTTTCAGAGAGATTGAAATAAAACCAACAAGAATAAAAGATAAAATGTGGAAGACTCAAAGGAACAAGTGAATAAAATACAGTAACTGTTCTGTATAAAAATGTCAGAAATAACAAAAAAAAAAAAAGGGTGAATGTTTATGTAATTGTCCTGAGAGCAGCAATGCAGGCAAGATTTCCTGTAATGGATTCAGGGCAAAGCAATATCCATCTGATGCCTTGCCATCTTCACTGTGATTAGTGGATCTGCATGTGCTCCTGAAAAATTTCAGTGATTTTCAGTTCTTCTATGGGCAGGCAGAAAAAAAATTCCCATGGCCCAGTAAAACAAGTGAGAAAGGCTGGAGGAGAAGCTCAAAACTTTTTGGTTTTGCAGATCATTCAAATGTCACCTTTGTGGCCAGAGTTTCACCCTGCAATTTGACATCCTGAGTGTGCTACTGTAGTAAATAACACCTGCAAGCATCTCTCCTTATTCCCAACATTACCAGTCATGGCAGAAAGAAAGATGCTTGTAGGGAGGAAGGCAGTAAAGATCCTGTTATAATAAAATGCCATGGGTTGGGAACCTCTGAAAAGGAACTTCATAGCAGGGATGGGAAGCTGATGTGTTTTGGAGTTCAGTAGCAAAGTAACTGAGTTCATGTCAATTTAGGGAATAAGCATCTGTAAGTGACACATCAGACACCTGAGGGTGGCTCCTATTAGTGCAGCCACACCTGATGATGAAAATACTGGCCTGGGGTGTGCTGAACAGCCAGTGAGGAGAGCCCTCTCTGGGACTCTGAGAAACCATTAACAAGCACCCACTGGGCAGGGAGGACACTCTGCAATTACAGCTGCCGGGAAACTGTCCTTGCATGTTCCTAAAGGCCATGTGCTGCCTGCACAGGGCTGCTCAAGGAGTGAAAGCCTTGTGATGCTGCTGCATAAGATTAACAGCAGCTTTATTAGTAATACACATCCTCCCTGCCTGTGTGCCTGAAGTGGATATGCTGTCCTTATGCCCACAGTGCCCAAAGTAATGTAATCAGGTCCTTGTTTTTCTGTCCCTGCTTTAGGTCAGCCTTATTACATTCAGTAATCTGACATCAGCTCACTAACAATGTTTAAGAATCCTGTGAGTTCCCACACAGCTATTAAAAAAAA
>VZRH01002850.1:939251-963191 GCA_013397555.1 Urocynchramus pylzowi | reverse complement strand
TTTGTTTGTTTTTTGGTGTTTTTTTGGGGGGTTTTTTTTGGGTTTTTTTTGGGTTTTTTTTTTTTTCAAAAAAGGTATTTTGGGGAAAAAAAAGCTGCTCCTCAATTTTTTTTTTTTTTTTTCTTTTTCTTTTAAATCACACTGAAAACTAAAGTTAGTAAATTAAAAAGATTAAAAAGACATATCTTGGAAATGAAATTGCAATTGGTGTACGTTTCAGCTATTGATACTGTGGGTTTCTAATCCAAGTAGTTAATCTGTAGGGGAACATGAGAAAAGTTCTGTGACCTCTGGACTGTTTCTGACTTCAGCCTTTTTTGCCTTTGTGCAACTCCTATTAACTCTCTGGTAGTTCCCATGATATAATGTCACTTTATGCAAAGCAGGGCATTATGTTTCCTTTCAGTGGGATATCTTGTATTGGTTTCTCTCCTGGTTAATCTCTGGCCCAAGGCAAGGAAGGAGGTGGTTCCACACTGAGCTACTGCAGTCTGCTGTAAATGAGGTTCCATTGAAGGATTTGGTAGTTGTCTCTGGAGTTTTTGTAGGGTGCTACTATTTATCCTTTTGTTTCATTCCTATCTTGGGAATTGCAGCCATTCCTTTTGACTGGCCACCTGGCTGTATGACTGACCAGGACAGCTGAAATTTGAACCATGAGAGAATAATGAAGAGCATGAAGATTCAGACCAATCTTTGAAGGCTTGTTTTCCTTAATTTAGTTTTCAATGAGAGGTCAGATGATTCCTGGCTTTCCTGTTTTGAATATTGTCCCAAAAGGCCTCAGACAAATATTTCTAGAAGTCCAAACTTTGTTAAAGCTTATAAAGAAGTGCATTGCAAAACATCTATTCTCTCTGGACTCAGTCCTTTCAGTCATATGTGACTGATACTTGATACAGAGGAAATAAACATTACAGAGATATCAGGGGCACCAATGGAAAATGCCAGGATTTAGAAAACAATACTAAAACAAGGGAAGAAAATGAAAATGAGGTAGTGAAGGGTAAGAATAGACCATGAAGAAGGCTGAAGGTGTGGGGATGACATAACATTACAAATATATAAAAGGCTTCTCTATATGGGGAAAAAAATCTATGGAGAGAAAAGTTATATTGTGGGAATTGTCTGAAGGAAATGGTAGAAATTTCATCACTGAAAATCCTTTTATGGAGGATTAGTAGCAACTAACAAGGTTTTGAAATGACAGTCATACAATTCAGTCTGTTATGGACCCCTTTACCCCATGACAGCAATTTCTTTTCTTTTGTCCTTGCATCAGGTGCTGCATCTCTGTCTGGGCTCTGCTTGTC
Organism: Urocynchramus pylzowi; assembly: GCA_013397555.1. NCBI lineage: Eukaryota > Metazoa > Chordata > Aves > Passeriformes > Fringillidae > Urocynchramus > Urocynchramus pylzowi. The sequence continues at coordinate 961,878 of VZRH01002850.1, read as the reverse complement.
TCAGAGTTGTGGTGAAACAGGACTCATCATTATGAGAGGGGGAGGGATTACTGGGGATTCCATAAGCAATGGGAAAGGATCTAATGGGAATTAGTAAAATTTGTTTGTGTCAGATACTATGGAAGTTCCCCTCAGTACTGCTCTACTGTGAAATGTTTCTTTCAGAGAATCTTAGAACCACAGATTAAATAATTATGTGTAATTTTTGCTCTTACTAAGTTTAAGTAAAATTTAAAAAGTAGGTAAATACTTTTTTGGTGGGGGCAGTAGAAATTAGATATAATAGAGGCATATTCCAAATGATCAGTAATGTTATAGCTCAATATTGGGTAGTGAGTTGTTTTACTACATGTAGTAATGTGTTATTGGAAAATAGAGATGCCTTTCAGCATATGCTTGTGTCAATGAAAATGTATAAAGATCCCTAATGCCAATCAGCCTGATCATTTAGTGCTAATAAAAATCTATCTTCTCGTTTTTATTCACTCTGCAATTACTGAAGTGTGTTTCAATAGGAAGCTGACAAGCCCCTTGGAAGCAATAAAATAGACAGGTTCTTGGAGATCACATTCCAGCCCAGCCTTCTACGTCTCTATAACCTTTAACAGGCTTTAGATCCTGTGGGATTTCTGACTGACTCTCACAAAATTGATCCACAGTTGTGAGGATTAAATAACACTCAGGAAGAAACCCGTTCTCAATCCAAAAATGACCAGATCTGGAATGGTGGTGATATTTGTCAAATAAATAAGAGGAAACAATGTAATGAAAACATATTTTCTAGCCATTATGAAAGGGATCTCCATGCTGAAGAGAGCATCTGTACTGCACAAGAGAAATCCAGGCACATAATTTCCTTCTGTACATCAGTATGCTGCAGCTCTGCCAAGAGCCCTGTTGTGGCACTTTGGGAGGATAAGAGTGAGAGGAGGAAGGAGAACATAGTTTAAAAGACTGCTTAAGAGGATTTAGTCTTCATTTCCTGATGGCAAGATAAATATTGTCTTGGGCAATTCCTAAAAGCTAAAGTTTCTTAAAGTATCCCAGCACCCTGATAAACAACTCACAGCTGTAACAAATGCTGTGGGATGGCTTTTGGTTTTGTTTGTAGAATTTGGGACTTGGTGAAAAATAGTTAAAACACCCAAACATGAAAATGACTAGGAAAGGCTTACAGCTTCCTGTGGTAGATATGGGGGAGCAGAGAAAAAGAATGAATTTACCACACAGTAGAGTGATTAATAATATCATGACTCAGTTGTAATTTATGCAAGTGCTGTGGCAACTCCTTGCCTCTGAGATTTGTGAACACAGTCCAAGTTCAGCAAGGGAAGTGAGCTGCTCATCAGTCAGTGCAGAGTGAGTTTTAGCTTTATCAAATCTCTGGGAGTCCCATGGCAATTTTATAATCCAATCCAATGTGCTGCATGATGGAATCCAAGAGGCATTCTAGGAGGTTGCCTAGGCCTCCCTTTCTTGTAACTTTGACAAAGAAAAATCTGTTTTGCACACTTCTCTTGGCCCTGTTGCAGTTGTATTTTTTTGATGTGGTTATGGTGCCCATCTCAAAACCCAGGGTCCTTTTTCTCCAATTTGACAAGTGGTTCCGATATGCTTACTTTACAGCAAGCCTTGCTGTCTCCTTACCCCTATTCCACAGGTAGATTCTAGCAAATAGAGGGCTATGGAAAATAAGTAGAACTTCAAAATTTACCCTGATATTCAAGTGCAGTCTATCTGTCCTACAATGACCCATGATGAAAATAGGGCCTAATGATTGCTCCTTTTAAAGTAACACAGCTCAGAGCGTGTCTGCCTCCCCTCAGAATGAAGTTACGATGTGATTATCGTGCTTGATAGCAGTCTGAAATTAATCTGCAAGAAATCCTGACTTGATGTGCTGTGCAGCTTCAGCTGAGCCCTGGCCTGGCAGGGCTCGGCCTCTGCTCTGTTTCTATTTGTCCATCCAGTCTGTGCCCACCTCAGACACAGCACAAAAAACCAACGTGTTCTCCTCAGGATCAGTTTCCCTTTGTTGTCTTTGGACTTCAGACTCTGCCCATATCCTGCTCTCCATATTGAAATATTTCCATTTCAGGTCCTAGTACTGAGAAGGCACATGAATTATTCAAGGACCAAGTGTATGCAGTTAGAGTAATCACAAAACTCTTCAGAAGTGGAATACCTTTTTTATTTTTTTGAGTTTCAATAAACTCTAAAAAATATCTTTTCTAACAAGCTGACATAAATGTATGTATCATTGAAAGAAAGCAGTAATTCAGCAACAGTACAAATTAGAAGCTATCTTTCACAGTACATTACTGTAAATTATGAACTTTAAAGGTCACATGACAGACAGATGGAAGATGATATAGTATATTAAGTAAATGTTTACTGCTCTAGAAGCCTACATCTCTTCTCATCTCTGAGGCTTTCTTCAGCCCCAAAACACAGTAATTACCATTTTCACAAAGTCCAGCTTATTAGAGTATCTGAATGTGTCAGGGCAATGGAGGGCACATTGCAGCTGAAAGATCAGTGAGAAAACAGCTTCTCAGGAAAAGTACCCTGTAATTGAAAAGAATGACTAGTTACAAATTAATAATTTGCCATCTCTGGAAATTACTGGGTGTGATTACACTTCAGGCCTGTAGTCATTCCACTTGCTGTTGGCCAACATTTAATGTTTGCACACCATGATCCCATTAAACCAGAAAAAAACCTGACAGCAGACTCCTGTGATACTACTTGGTGTACTTTTCAGAAAAGGGATGGCTAGGCTCATATGGAAATCAGTTTTTGAATGTTGGAAAAAGATTGATCCACCATGGCTCACCATCTTATTTTTGCATGTGGGCAGTAAATTAAATCAGTAACAAACAAGTCTGAGACAGTGTGCCTGTGCAAGTGTCAGGATAAGCTGAGCACATTACAATTTCACTTGGGTTGCACAGAAGTGGAAAAGGGGACAAGTTTCCTTGGGGCATTGCCTGGAGATTATCAGGCTCTGTGAAAGTTTTGCCAAGTCTCCATAACACTGGGCAGTTTGAGATGTCTATAAGGCACTCTTCAAATCTTTTACATTCCGAAGCTCGATATCCATCTATGTTTTGTTGCCAGAGGTCTGGAAACAGACATGGTACAGTTCACTGAGTAACTTTTCAGCCTTGAAGCTGTCATCCTAAGCCCTCCCCCACACTCCCAAACCTTCAGTGTCTTTTGTAAGACACCACTGTGAGCTACAATAAAAATGCTTTGCTGTTCAGCAGACTTTGGGAAAACTCAGCAGTGAAGGTGTGGTGTGTCTGTCCTTGAAGCAGATGCTGCCTTTAGTATAGAAAGGATATGAAAGCTTCATTTAGATATTTGTTTCCTTGCTTCTCCCATAGGGCACCAAGCCCCCTGCCAACACAAGGGAGATAGAAATAGAGAAGGTGGATTAAAGGGTCTTATATGCAAACTACAGGAACTTCTTCATGATTAGTTTGCATCAATGGAAATCCCAAAAGTCCAGTGATAGTTCAGTATGGCTGGCATACTTAATTGACATTATGAACTCTCAGTATAGAGGGTTTTATTACCAAGAACTTTTAATTGCATTTAAATTTACTAATGCACATTAGGTGGTAAAACCAGTGTTTTAAACTTCAGGACCTGCAAGCTGAAACGAAATTCAAAGTAAAAGCAATTTCAATCGAAGGGGCGTTTTTCTTGGGAGTCACTGCACAAAGGAGGAGGCAGCAATACTCTCTCTTAAAGGTTTCTGAACAAGAGAGGAAGAAATGCTTTAGCTGATTAGAGGCTATTCTGTTCACTGTGGGAGGAAAGTGTGCTGCCTCAGACTGATGTTTAGTTGCAAGGACAGGGTGTCCCAGTCCAATCTCAAGTCTATAAACCTTTTATCTGTAAAAGAATGCTTGCTGCTGAATCATAGAAAAATAGAGTGGTTTGGGTTGGGAGGGAACTTAAAGATCATCTGATTCCAGCCCTGATGCCATGGGCAGGGAACATCCCACAAGCTTCACTGCCAAGGGAGGAAAGGAATGCACTAAGAATTGACCAACCAGAGCTGAAGTGTTTAGGGCCAGGGAACCCTCGTTTGTCAAGTGAGCTTTCATTGACTGAGCAGAGTCCAAATTCCCTCAGGAATTCTTTCAACAATGCTTGAAAACATAGTTCCAAACACTGCAATGTGTTTCCTCTGGAGCTGAGTGCAGAGCCTTTGCCACCTTGCCTCTGCCGTGCTGGGAACACGGCCAACAAGACAGGGAGGCATTTAGTTTAAATATTTCTCTGCAAACTAGATCCATTAAAAATGCTTCTCAAAGCACCTTCCCCTGATTGCCTTGCTGCAGCTGAAGCCATCAAACTGCTGCATCATGCCTGTGGCACAGCCAAAACTCTTATTCAAAGCTCTGTTGGCCTGGCACAGAGCATAGATTTCAACTGCTTCCTATCCAGTGATGCTGCCTTACATCCCACCTGCTTCCCAGGAGGATTTTCAATGAACTCTTCACCACTTTCCTGCAGGCATCAGCACAGGAACAGCCTCAGATTTTCCTCAGATTTATATTTTTGAGGAATAAGAGGTGAATAGTTCAATGTGGCTTGGGTGCCTGGGCAGCCAACAGTGCTTCCCACCCCTGTGCAGACAAACCTCTGAAGGGACGTGTATGCACATGTGGATGCTGCCTGTCTGCTCTTCTTCTCTTGGAAAATTGGATAAAAACTCTTGGCTGTGACTTGGAGCACATCAATAAGTCAGAGTGAGCTCTCCCTCGACAGCCTTACCCTTATGCACACTCAGCTGTACATGAAGTGCACAGATATTTCAGCAGTGTCACCAGCTTCTGTCCCTACCCCACCAAAAGGCTTTTGTTTCAGCAGCTTGCTGTTTCTCTTTCTTCCACTACAAGCAAAGCTCAAGGATATGCAATAAGGGGAAATCTATCTGAAGTAATAGCAGGACCTCTATTGAAGCTGGTCCTTTCTTTCATTACCTTCTGCTGAAGCTGTGATGAGTAAGACTTATCTCATACTCTATCAAAGTTCTGTATTTTTTCCTTTTTCCCCTCTTCTCAGTTATCTATCACACATTGAACTGAAGCTTTGCTGAAAGTTATTTTGGGGGAAAAGTGTTTAACATTTATATAGTTTCCACTACATGAGAAGGGATTCAAAAGGTTAACAAAATAGTTTGTTACTTTAGATCATTCCTGCTTCTAATGGTTTCCTTTTTGTCCTCAGCATCTCAAATTGTCTGCTTTAAAAAGTCTTTGACTAGATATCCAACTGTATTATGTTTTATAGTACATTAATTTCTCATTTTAACCAATAACTTGCTAATTAAATAAATACATCTTATAAAAAGCATAGAAATGTGTCTGGTCTAAAACTGATAAAAAGGCATATTCCATTGAGCAGCACCCAATCCATGTGTACACATTCCTTTCTTCCAGACCTGGGCAAACTTTAAGACTTTGGACCTGTATCGTGAGGCAGACTTCTAGTATCTTTTGTGTGTTTTTAAGATAATTCTTTCCTCTTGAAAGCCTTTCCCTGCTTATCCATTTGCTTTCTTTTATTTTTAATATTGTATTTCTTTAGTTGCCAAGCCATATTTATCATTTTTCTTCTGTTTTTCATTATTTACTACATTAGCAACTGCTTGGTTAAAATCTTCCCACACATCAAAGTGCAAGTCAAAATATTCAAGTGAAAATGCAACTCGGATTTTTTCTATTTATGTTATGAAGAATTTTGTCTTGAAGACAGGAGGTAAGTTATATGAGTAGGTTACTTAATCATTGCCTCCTAATTATAATTAACACATGGTAGTTAATTTCTATGGTCAATTTTTAGTACTAGAAGATCAGTGCTAGCAAAACTGGAGCTTTCTCTTGCAAAATGTCTTCCCAGTTACTCCTCATGAGTAACTGGGTTTACAGCTCTGGATTGCATCTTCTCATGGTTCTTATGCTCAAGAAACCAAGTTTGAGCCAGATCACCAGATAAAATAACACAGACTTCCTTACTGGACACCTGAGGAACACATAGTGAGTGATTACAAATATTTATTGTTGAAATTTCTCCTGACCTTCTGTTGATCACTCTCTGCAATCATTCTAACACAGATAAAATCTCTATTGTCCCTGTGCTATTTGAGTGATAAAGCTGACTCCCCTTGGCTGCAGGGTACACCTCGGATATTATTTCTGGGATTTCTTCCTAATCACATTTTAGTTATTTTTCACACTCTTAGCTTGCATTGTGTTGAACTCTACTGAGAAATTATTTGAAAACAAAGAAAAGTCCTCTGCATTACTTTTACAAATATATATATATATATGTATACGTGTGTATATATGTGTATATATATATATATATATACATATATATATATATATATATACACACACACATTTTGACAGGTGGTTTCTTCTCCCTCCTTGTGGTGTCATGGGGTGACAGCTTTCTGAGAGGACACTGGGGAGACTGCTCACATAGGTGACTTCACTGCTTTTTTGGTTTCTGGAAGGGCTAAGGCAGGAAAGCCACTCATTCTGTGTGGTTACACATTTTTATAGAGCATTATAGGTTTTCTGTTAATACAATTTAAAAGCTCAATGGTTTGCTTTTTGAAATAAGTACTTTGGATAAACACTTCTCACAATTGTAAGTTTTCTATTCCTTTGACATACCAGACACAATTACTAGGAAGGAAATTTTTCTGTGAAGGGGAAAAAATACATTCTATGCAGTTTTAAAATCAGCAGAAGGGAATTTGTCAAAACAATAGAACAATTTTTATTATTTTATAGGAAAAAAAAAAGGAAAGAAGCCCAAACCTCCGTGCTCTGCAGTTTTTTATTATAAATAAATCCTGTGCAAGAAAACTAGGATTTTTTCATACACTTGTCCCTTCAGCTGTCATTGTGGAGTTTGCCTTATGATTGCACAAAGTGATAGCCCTCTTCCCTGTATTTGCATCGATTTGTTTTCACATGTTCCGAGATAACATGTGAAACTTCTCCTACTTTTTTACTTAGTTAGCAAATACAGTGCTCTAGAATTCAAATAAATAACACCTCTCCTCCAACAGCTTTCCAGTTCACTGCAAATACCCACCACTGCAGAAATGAGAGCATAGGGGGGCTTGGTTTGTTTGCTTTTACGTAAAGCTGAGAATTCTATGTATATATCCTGTGTGTAACCCTGCCAGTTAGAAACAGCAACAACCTGGTTTGCATTTGTCATTTGTCTGCTTCTTCCAGAAAGTGGATAATGCTAAAATAGTGGCCTCTTCCCCCAGGTCAGAAGGGTGGGGACACCCTTTCCCTGCCCTATCAGTGGCCAGAAAGACATGTTTTTGTTTGCCACTTGGTTGCCCTCAGAGCACATGGGCTTTGGGCAGCAAGTTGGCATGTGCCACTTGTTCCTTTCTAGATGAAACTAAGAGCTGGGACAGGTTGGAGTAAGGTGACACAGGAGTGAAATCCATATAAAAACAGGTCTCAGGTACCCACAGGTTGGGGAGCAATGCAATTCCCCCAACAAAGTCAGTGTTTGAGTGCTGCAGCACACAAACAGTTTTTGTGTGTTGCCTCTGAGTGACTTGTAAATGAAGAAGTTCTGTAAATGTTCAGTGGTTAGGGTTGAAAGGAAAAAAAGAGAATACATAGGTGTAACTCTCTTGGAATGGAGCCTTGTGTCTGTTTTCCTCAGTTGCCCTCCAGATTGCAATGGGACAGGGTGGGTGAAATCTGCACTACCTTTGTTCAGCTGGTTCAGGGCGTGCTGCAAAATACCAAAAGTGTGGGTTGAGGAGCTGCCCCCTCACTAAATTCACCTTTTTATTGTCCAGATGCGCAACACCGTTGAACAAAAGACAGCTGGAAGTTTTTTTTTTTTTTTCATTTTGTACGTACAGGTATGGAGAGAGAGTGAAGGAAAATTTTGAGTTCAAAGAAAAAAGAATGCATAGGGCAGTGTTTCTCAGCTTGGTGAGATTTGCACATATACACACAGACATGTATGTGCACAAGATATTCCATACTTTACACTTCTTTTTGACACAACCCTGCATCACCTGAGCACCTACAAAATAATTTTTTTTTTATTACAGTAAATTTGTTAAAGAGCTTTTTCATTCACTTGGGGAAATGAGGGTGGAAACACTGAGGGCCGCAGATCTCCTATAGTATTAAGACAATCCTGTTACCCTCCTTTCATGTACTTTGTTTTTAGCAGCAATTTCTTGGGTTTAAGGGGAGGTGGATGTTGAATTCTTTGTTTGGCATTTTTTTAAATCATAGAAAGGAGTTTAATTTTCAGACTTTGAAACTGAGAGATTAAACTCCATGTACATTTGTACTTTAAAGATCTACCTGCAGCTGACAAACTAATTCTGCAATAAAAGCTGGGTTTCAGTGCATCTCTTATGTTACTCATTTCTCTCTAAAATGTAATTTCTCAGTTTATGGAACCTGGCAGGAGGTGGAGGTGTGCAATGCAGTGTGAGGGTATAGCTGGTCAAGGTGGAATTCATTCTGAGTTTATATCCTTTCTCCATCTATGTAACCCCTTTGATTGCAGCAGGCATGGCAGCATGTGACTTGGGGAACATGTTTGAATAAATTGGATTATGTAAAGTAAGAATTCTGGGGCATGAATTCCTATGGATTATTGCCAGAGTGAGATCAAGAACTCCCACTCTTGTACCTCCCTCTGTTTTTATAGAAAGTGTAATTTTGGCAGTATTAGATATATAGGATAATAGAAAATGTATATTTTTATAGAAGTGCTGTACATTTTTGTGGGTTCAGCCTGTTGCATGGCCCTGACAAACAGATTTATTTCAGATTTGTTCTGGAAAGTCTGTTGCTGGAAGAGGGCTCAGCAGTGTGGTCTTGGCCCATTTGTCACCGTTGCTCAGGATAAGTGACTGTCACAGCCCCTCGTGGACACCTGCCTGCTGGCTCCTCACCAAGGTCATTCCATATGTCATTTCAAAGAAACCTTTCCTGTGACACTGTCACAAGAAAAGGGATGGCATTTTGGACAGGCATCACATCTGGGATAGGACCCAAAATTTTTGGTCGTAAGTGCATTGACAGGACAGCGGATGCCTCTGAATTATGCTAAATTTTTATTTTATTTTGTGAACTATGCACAGCCTACATAAACTTAGGAAAAAAAAGCATTTTTTATTTAACAAAGTGGGAGTTTGCTTTTTTCATTCCATGCAGAAGTAGATGTGAGTGGATTTCAATATGTGGGCTGTTTTCAAGTGTAATAGAGGCACAAGAACTGCACCAGGGGAAGATAAGGACACCACCAGTCCATCCAAACAATTTTGACCATTCCATGGTGGCCACAGCACCTGGATTTGAGTAGAGGGCAGCGACCTCCTTGTTTCATCACGTTGCTAATTAATTATTCCTTATATTTACTGTGCCAGCTTCAGTACCTGATGGATATCAAACTTTTCACTTACAGGCTTGTTAGATCACCCTGAATTATATTTTATCATAGCCCTGGGGAATAGTAATCACCATTTTATTGCATTTGTCTGAAGAAACTGGAATTCATTATTGTAGTTTTCAGCTAAACATTATGGAGCAACAATCAGATTGAACTAACATATACTCACTAATTAGCACTAATGGTAATTAGGAGGAGAGAAAAAAAAATGCCAGTAATAGATTTTCCCATATGATTCAGAACAGGGTAGCATAGAGCCATCTGAACTACCTTACTTTTAATACTTTCTAAAAATCATTGCTCAGCATTTCAGAAGTGCAAGTTCTTTCCTTGTGAAATACAGGTCAGATTGTATTAGACTGGGATCTAATTTAATGTAGCTCCTACTACTCCCTTAATTTCCCAAAGCACTTTACAAAGCAATAACAGGAACTAGTGGTGTGATACAGAAGCAGGTAAATCTATAACTTATTTGCAGTCAGCCAGTTCCAGGCTTGTTTTTAGCTTGTGTAACTCCACTACCTGTGGTGTGAGTCTGATTTACACTAGTTAGGATTTGGTCCAAAGCCAAAGGTGTGTACATAAAATGGCAAAGCATATGAAGTGCTATTTTAAAGAAAAATGAATGGTTAGGCAGGAGAACCCATTAATTCCTATTACTTTTTAGAGCCTTGTGATCCAACACCCACAGAATTTATTAAGAGGTTTTGGCTTGGGTCCCATGTGAGCCTAAATGGGTCCCTAAATTTTTCTCTGAAGGACACTAGCAAAAGAGATTTCATTAAATGTCCCATCCACTACAAGCCACTTTTATAAGTGAAGGTGTGTTGCAGGTACAGAAAAGCATGTGGAAGAACATGTGTGACTATGTGTTCAGAAGAGAAAGAGGAGAACAGAGTATTGTTTCTAAAGTGATTTATTGTTTCTCATTTTGCACTCTAAGTGAGAGGCAAATTTGAGGATGAGAAGTTGATCTACCTAGGTACTTGCAGAGTATCTGTAGTCTCACTGTCTTTGCAGACCCCCCCTTGACAGACATCAAGGATTGAATGAGGAGTTGTTCTTGACACCACAATTAATTTTATTTTTTTGCCTCTTTCTTTTAAACACCTTTTTCCACGGAGGGCAGCAGCTGCACATCTTTACATCAGGTGCCATTGATGTGTACAATCCCAGGGCTCCAGCTTGGTTCTTTTTTAAACTCTCTTACCTTTTTCACTGAAAGGATCACAGATCACAACTCTGCCTTCTAATCTTAAAGCAAATCCAGTGGTCACTGCAGGTGAACTGGAGTTAATGAATTACTTGTACATTCTTTTGGCCATTAGATATGTCAAGTCTGTTTGCATCACCTTCTGAAAATCTTGTCCTTGACCCCTGGTGCTGTTGTTATCTGAATCAAATGCCTTCCTTTTACTGTTTGCACATTTTATATCTTGATGGGACAGCATGACCATAAGTGTACCACAGGAAGGAAATGTGAGCCTTGTTTAGGGATTATGCATGAAATTTGTTTTGTCATGGATTTCTTCAGTATTATGTGTACATAACAATCTCCCTTCAGCTGTACTTGAGTTTGACCTTTATAGTTTGAAACTAAGGTTGATATTATTTCATTGTATACTTCATATTTTGCTTTTTCATGTATTAAATTTCTTGGGAAGGGGAATTGCTTTTTCAGGTGCTTTTGTCCTAACAGTTTGTCTAACAGCTCATTTTCTACACTGAAACATTGATTCAAAAACACTTTTCTTTTTTAGAAGAACAAATCTTTTCATTACTTTTCCTTTTCATATATGCAAAATCTTCTTAATAATACTTTGTCCAGGTTTCCAAGAGTGTTCTCTTAGCACCTATCTTTAGCAAATTGGGAAAGCTGACTGACTATTCCCACATTTCAGCTGGAGGCTTTGAGGCTTTGGAAGTACTGATTATTTCAGCCTCAGCTTTATCAAAATGTCTATACATTCAGTCAAAAAATATGCAGCACTGGGCTCTACAACACTGTTACGTCTCCAGAGAAATGGGAAGGGAAGGAATCTCCGGTGGGAATTCTTCATGAGCAGACAACAGCAGCATATCAGCTATTTTAGCTACTTCTTTGCAGACATTTTGACAACCTGTTGCAAGTTATACCCCAAATTGCAGCCTTCCTTCTCTGCTTTTCCTCAAGTGATGATGTCTCCAGATATCTAGCTCTAAAAAATATTCCCCTTCGATCCACTTCAAATGACACTTTTTGTGTGATGAGCTTTCTGCAGATGCCCACTGATCAGCAGGATGGCTCCAAATCCTATTATAATCTGCCATGTAGACATAGATAAATCTATTAGCCCAGACTGGGCTTGTTTCATCATTGTGACAGCTTCCCATGAGCCTGCATTCATCAGATTCCCTCAAAACAGCCAGCTTCCACATCATCTGGCAGTTACATTTCCATGACTGAGCTCTAGGTTACAACATCTTTAATCTGCATTTATTAATAATCCAGGTACTTATCCACCCACACCCCCTCTTTTTTTTTTTTTTTTTTCATTTTAAATTGATTACTGGATACCAAACTGATGGCTAAAATTGCTGCCATTATTTTTTTTTTTAATGTGAACTTTCTGGATGTTTTGTCAATCAAAATAAAATGAGCAGTTGAATATCTTTTGCTGCTAACCAAAAGGCACTGGGCAATCTAGTTAAGCCTAGCACCAGGTTTCTGTTTAGCAGAGGTGGCAGGAAGATTGCCATGCTGTTGTATATGCTGCCACAGCCACTCTGGAGATCACATCCAACACATGGATAAGCACTCTCTCTGCAGACTTACTGCAGTTTTGCCTCTCTTTGCCTCCTATGTTAAAATAAGGAAAAATAAACAAGTCAAAAAATAATGAGTGGAAAAATACTACTTGCAACTAAAAAAATGGCATGTTGTCAGAATTTTACTTGGTAAAATACATAAATTACATGTATCCCAATATGTTGTGTATGGGACATGAAACTTTTGATTCAGTCATGTGAGAGGACAAGTGACACAAATCAGGTTTCTGCATGGCATCCATGAGAGCTTTCCTGGCACCCAGCACTTGCAGCCTGCCCTGTGGATTTCACTGAGATGTGTAGCAGCTTTAACCCTGGTAGGCCAATTCCTTATCAGTCCTTCATAGCTTTCTGTCTCACCAAAATCAGAGTCATAAGCCATTTTCTACCTCCTTTTCTACTATTCAGGCCACTGAGGTACATTTTTTACCTTCAAATCACTTTGTCGAATAATTATAAAAGCTAAAATAAAATTAGTTCCTTTAGTTCTTTGCAGATGGGAAAATGAGAGGCATTGCTGACCAGAGCATTGCTGTGGCTCTTCACCAGAAGTGTGTGTATAGTAGAGTGGCTTTAATCCCACAGCCAAAAACTGTCATTGTGGGTCACAGTGGGTTCTGTTACAGCAAAATATGCACGGTTGTGAGTCAGCTTTGCAGCTCTCTGGCTGCAAATCTATTAATGATGACATGAGATGATTGCATCAGGCCAGCTTGAAAGTATATCAAGGCAAGTAAATTTACCTCCTGCAGAAGACAGCAGTAGATAGCTAAGAGTCATATTTCCAAGGTGTGTTCTCCAAAACTCCTCTGAGTCGCAGCTTAAACCTTGAGATGTGTAGAGTGCCTGCATGGAGGAGAATCTCAGTGGGTTTTTTCCCAGTATGTTATTCCCAGAACTCACATAAACTTTTAGCATCTACAGCATCCTGTGGTAATGAGCTTCACAGTTTTAATTGCATTTTCTGTGAACTTTTTTATATGCTTTCTAAAATCTTTGATCTGTTCATTTAACTCCCCTTAATCCTTGCATTAGAAGAAAAGTGAGTAATTGTCTTCTGTGCAGTTTTGCATTGCTCCATTGATTTTATAGATCTCTGTCATTTCTTCCTCACTTATCTGTACTCCAAATTGAAAAGTCTTAATCTGCTTAGCCCTTGCCCATATAGGAGTGCTTCTCCTTACCCTGGTAAGATCACCATCTCAGCTAGTTATGTAAAAATAGGCATTAGAGTAAGTCTAAACCATTGAAAGATTTAATTTTTTTTTTTTTCTATGCTGGCTGTAAAGGTATACAAGAGGTAACAGCTCTGTGGTAAATATTTGTCTTGAAAGATTTTTTAGTAATCAGTGCCTCTTAAATTTTTTTCACAGTGAGGGGAAGTAGTGCTCCTAGTCTCCAGCTGTTGCATAAATATTTTTCAGTCCCAGGATCCTGAACTGATTGAAGGTATAGCTTAGTGCCTGTTGCTCTCTATATGAATCCACAGATCTCATCAGCTATCACAGTCCTCAGGCAGGAGACTTCCATGGAAGGCAGAGGATGTGGAAGAAGCATTGTAGCTAATTAGCTAAATGACAAGAATATCAATTACTTCATTATTAAAGCCCACTGTTTCTTCATGACAGCAGAGGGAACTGCCTCATGAGCAGCAAAATCTGGCTCATGGTTTCTGGCATTCACAGTGAGCCTCTGGCCCTTACCTGTTCCTGGTCAATGTGCCAGCTTGTCCCACCTCAGAGCTGTAGTCTGACAGCAGACACACCCTTCCACCCTCCCAGGCCAGCAGCTCCTTCAGCTGTGCTTGGTCTCCTCAGGGCAGCTTCTCAGATGAAGTTCATCCTCTCCACAGGTCTCCAGAAATTTATCTGGTCCTTTTGAGACACACTGTCTTTAAATGAGGTCTACACACCTTCCAAAATGCAAACTTTAATCTTTCAGAGGTTTTCTTATCTGTTCCAAAGGAAGGTGTGATTCTAACACACGACAGCATTCCTCACACTTGCAGCCCACCATAAACATGGGACAATAATTGTGGGTTTTGATCCCAAACTCACAGGTCTGTGTGGGAATCCATCTACTGGCAGCAACAGGGGTGCACCAGCTTTCTAGGGAGTCACTACACAGCAAAATTTTTGTAAATCTTCATTCAGATTCCACCTCAGGAAGGCACTGTCTGGAAGCAAAGATGACACCAAAACCATGGCTCTACAGGAAAGTGCAGAGCAACCCTCTCCAGCATGGAGCTCCTGGGCTGGGCATCCTCCCAGCAACGTTGTTCCAATGGACAGGGGTTTTTCCCCAGCTGTCACATATTCCCAAATGTTGGACACACAGGCACCAAGCTGCTAAAGCACTGGGTGCTCTCTGATTTGTGTTTCTGGAGGAAATTGCCAGTGATCCACCCTTGCTGGGCTTGGCATCTAAGGACATTCTGGAGCAGAGAGGGGCAGGGATGAGCAGCGTGGCAGGGAAAGGGCACGCGCAGGAAGTCACACACCCGGCGTCACACATGACAGCTTGCAAGTGCATAAACAGAAACTGATAAAAAAAGCAAAGTTAGCTTTCTCTATTGATCTGAGTCACAGAAGGAGTCTCTCCAATATCTTCACAAGACACTTTTTTTTTTCCTTTTAGTTTGAGGGACTGAGTTCTCATTAAAATAAAAGACAGCTGAAGAGGAAAAAAACCCAGCCANCCAATATCTTCACAAGACACTTTTTTTTTTCCTTTTAGTTTGAGGGACTGAGTTCTCATTAAAATAAAAGGCAGCTGAAGAGGAAAAAACCCAAGCCAACAACAACAAAAAAACCCCAAATACCACTCAAACAAGACAAATACAAACTGTTTGTTTAGACTTTAAAATTTTTAAAAAAAGAAAAGAGAAAGAATTTATGTCAGCCTAGCAGTAGAGGCAGTACTTTGAGAGATGCTGTCCATATTTGATCACCTTGCCTTGAACTTCTCCATGGCTCCCCAGGTGTCCACTAGAACACTCCAGTGCTGATATCAAATGCCAAGGAAGACTGAAATCCTGGGTCCTCCCTTCCATTGATCATACTTTTGGTGAGGAGTACATTTAGTGATTGAAGCGTCTGCACTCATTTTCACTTGTGACTCGAGTTGGAATATTCAATTTAAATCTTTAAAATCTGGCAGTTCAAAGCTGTCAGTAATTGATTCACTACTCAGAATGGTTTCCCTTTAATTTCCAAGCAAGGGTTCAGATTGATTTTTATTTTTAAATCCACATCACCGCGTCTGCCTTTATGAATTACAAAGAACCTCCTTGGCTGGTTTCAATCCATTCTAATCTGTCAGTCTGCAGAAGAGACTACAGCCATACACGGTTGAAATTAGGTTAATTTATACTAAGGAGAAAAGAAATTACTGTTTAATGTTAGCATCCCTGTCAGAACTTGGCTCTCTGAGCACCACTCAGGTATGGAGGTGCCACTCTCAAACCTCTGGGCCAACACTGACCATTAGTGCCACCAATTTACTCCACCTCAGGTCACATCTGACTAACAGCAGGGCTAGGTCAACACATTTTGCATTGTGGTTAATGGCTGTGTCAATATTGGACCAGTTATCATCTACTGACCCCAGCACAGGCAGCAGTGCAGCTGCCTGGGGTCCCTATGGCTCTGCTGTGGGCAGGATTTGACTGTGGGATTTGATCCTGCTGTGGGCAGCCTTTGATGGTGCTCCCCAGCCCCTTCCCCTGAGAACACCCACTGCCAGCCATCACTGTCTCCTTGTGGGTTACATGGGGTGTGACCCTGAAACTCTGCCTTTTGGCACCCATGGTTTGTGGTGGGATGTATGGCTCTGCTCTGGATTCCTAAAATAAATCACATGGTTTGTGTTCCTTCTTATGCTGCCTGGTAAATCTCTCAGTTTTAAATCTATGACTGCTCAATCAAGGGAACAAAGGAGAAAATGCTGACTGCATTGTAAAACTCTCTGGGCTGTGAGGCTCATAGATCAGCTTTATTTGAGCAGTAACACTTTTTGGAAGTGCTACTGGCAGTATGTCCCTGGCTTAGATGCGTGTTGAATGTATAATTTCCTGCCTACCTCTTCCAAAAGGATGCAGATAGAATAGCAACCCCACACTGTTAATAAGCCCTTTCTTCTGTAAAGACAAGTTGTTCTCTTCCTCATGCTGGAGAGTGGCCTTTTTATACTGATGTCCCCTCCAGCTTCAAGAGGATTTCTGGGAGTGAAAGGCACAAATACGTAGTGCAACACAAATTAGCATAGAGATGGCAAAGGTTATGTGCCTGGTCAGAAGCCAAATTAATTACCTTCATATTTCATGTTTCGCCAGCTTTTCTGCTCACCTTCAGGTTAAGCTGGCGTGGCTGGTGAAAAAAATACAAGAAAAATAAAAGCAGAAAATAAAACTGCAGCATGAAGTTGTGTGCAAACTCATTCATTTGCCTCTGTAGGAGATTCTCACACCTGCCTGATGACAGGCAGCCATCAGAAGGAAAATCAATATATCTGAATCTGTTTTTTTCACGTGACTGGACCTGTGCAATACAGGGAGGAAAGCTGAGTAAAAAGGTGGCAAGCCAAACTAAATTATTTTTGGATGAAAACTAGTTTTCTGTGAACAAATGAAAACAATCCCTTTAGCACTTTCTCACTGGAAATTATGTTCATTCAGGTGAAGGCACTGTTGTAAATTGGGGCTACACTGCATTTTAAGGTAGTAGGAGCTAAAAGCCACTGGACCAGTATACATAACCTAGAAATAAAGAGTTCTATCTACATAAGATTTTTGCTTCTATTAAACTTAATTCTTGCAATATGAGGTAGATTTCATGTAGTGGGAGAAAATCTCAGGAAAATTTTAATGGGATCTGTTTATGTTTCACTCTTATTACACATTTCATATCCATAAAAAAAATTATGCAGTGTTCTTTCCATAGTCTGGGATGTGGAAGAACATTTGTGGCTCACAGAGAACAGAAAAAAAAAAATCCCTGCTATTTGTTAGGTAGCTGTTTTTCTGCATGGCACATTTGGGAAATATGAGCTAATCATTTAGGAGCAAAAAGTTTGTACAAGTATTTTATTACTTGCTGAATTTTACTTCTGCATCCAACTAGTCCATTTAATAAATATTTACTGAACAGTAAAGTATATTCAGAGTGAGTTCAAAACAAGGAACTGCATTGAAATCCAAAGGAGATGAACAAAATAAGGAACTGCATTGAAATCCAAAGGAGATGAACATGCTAAGGGTTGATCCAGTCCTGGACCTGTGTAAGAGTTCTTTGTTAAAGCACAGCAGAAGAGAATTTGCATTAGTGAAATGCAAAATAGAGAAATTAATCAGGAAACATATTTTCTGAATAATGTTCTTCCAGCTCAACTCATGATGGATTTGTTGTTGACAATAATATAACATTAGCATAGGCAACAATTCCACCTCCTGTAAGAGATCCATGAAGGGTTGGAGTGGGAGCATCTGGCAGGGAAGAGTCTGTAGCAAATCAGAAGGGTGCAATCACTGGGAAGCTCTTTGAGTAGAGGTGGACTCTAACATGCACATCAATCAGGGAACTCTGGAGATGAAAACAATGTCCTGGGAAAAGCCTGAGTGAACCTCAGTCAACATCTTGGATAAAGATGGATTTATAATTTCAGGGCTTTACATCTCAGTGAGTTCTATTTCTGCAATACTTATGATACACAATTGAAAGTTAAAATCAAAGTGGTTTTTTTTAAATACACTATTATCAAAAGGTCCCTGCTACTCTTCTTTTCTTACCTTGACAAACCCATTTCTCTCTCCAGATATTGGGCCTTGTAACTCTTTCCTCTTGTTAGACAAAAGTGCCATGCTGAAAATAAATAAGTAAACACCTTTTATTGCTACCTGCAGATTCAATTAACTTTCTAATTAACATTCCTTTAAAGTTGGTGACATTGCTCCATGTTTTGCCTACCTCTACCTGTGGATCAAGTTCTGATCTAAGGTATTTTGGCTTACTTTGACCAGTGATGCTGCAGCTCACATTCTGCACTCTGCTCTCACCAACTGGAACCATTAGGAAATAAAAAAAAATTAAATAAAAAAATAAAATAAAATAAAATTTAAAAAAAAAAAAAAAAAAATAAAAAAAAATAAAATACAATTAAAAAAAAAAAAAAAATAAAAAAAAATAAAATACAATTAAAAAAAAAAAAAAAATAAAAAAAAATAAAATACAATTAAAAAAAAAAAAAAAATAAAAAAAAATAAAATACAATTAAAAAAAAAAAAAAAATAAAAAAAAATAAAATACAATTAAAAAAAAAAAAAAAATAAAAAAAAATAAAATACAATTAAAAAAAAAAAAAAAATAAAAAAAAATAAAATACAATTAAAAAAAAAAAAAAAATAAAAAAAAAAAAAATTTAAAAAAAAAAAAAAAAAAGAAAAAATCCATGTCGATGAATTTCCAAAGAGAGCCCAGGAAAGTGTTCTAGCTAGAGAAAGTACAATAGAAGGATCCAAGTATAATCTCAATTGCTGGTTGTATCAGCAAGGCTGAATTTTCCCAAGGACATCTTGTGCTCTATTTTCCATGCTGGTGTTGTGCTTTAGCCATATTTGATTTGCCATATTTTTTTAAATTTTGAATATTATTTATTTTGCTGATAAGCACCAAAAATACCAATTCTGGGCCCTATTGTCAGGTTATACATGTACCAGTGGTGGTCAGCAGTGGGGAAATGCATGTCCACCTTTAGCTGTATGGAAGTCTAAGTCACCTCACCCCAAACAAGTGTTACCCTTTTCTTCACCTACTCCTCAGTGGCAAGAGGGAGGTGCCCAGGAGTGAGTTTCATACCCCCAGGGAGTGAGTGTGACAGCAGGCACTTACTTTAGACAGATATTTGGCTTTCCAATAGGTAAGATTAGCCCTTCTCCAGGTATGTAAGGGCTGGCACACAGCCTGAGAGCACCATCCCTGAGCATTTTCATCCAAGTGAGGGGAGACATAACATCCTCAAATCCTACAGCAGAAGGGACTCGTGTTAGAAGGCAGAGCTAACAGCTGCTGTAATCTTCTCCTAGTGAAATTAATCCCCACAAAGAACTCCAGCAAAGCTCTATTCACAACCTGTACTTTTCTCACATCCTCTCAACAGGATTGAGCAGGCATTGAGTGGTGCCCTCTCCAGCAGTTTGGCTGGCATCCTTGGCATGTAAACAATTTCATCAGTAAATTGAGGGATCTTGTGATTTCTTTAGAATCCATAGCACTATGAGCAGGTGAAATGTGGAGAGCTGAGACTGCTAATCAGAAAGAATCTGTGATGAGATAAGGAAGAAGCAGTTAGTGGTCTGCAGGGTGGGAAGAAGGTGCTCCTTGGCTTTTGGTGCATCTTCTTGGATTAGTGTTTCATCATCTTAATGTGGATTAGGTCCATTAAAGCCACAGAAAGTTGAGAGGAAAACAGCAGCAGTTCCTGACCATCCACAGATTGTCACTGTAACACTTGCAGCACAAGGGCTGCTGGTTATACACAAAAATATCCGGGGTTTTGACCTCACAGTGAAAATTCTGAGTGAAACTACAGTGAAGGCAGAATTTTTCCTTCCTTTCTTTCTCTTTGCCTTCCTGCTACATTTTTTTCAGCTACTCTGATCTCCCAATGTCAGACCTCATACAAGAGAGGCAGTGGACATGATAGGGATAAATGAAGCCAATAATTCCAGAGACAGGAAAACAATCCCACACACATCACTCATATGTTCCAAAGCAGCAAAGAATTGACTGCAGTAAGACAAAGAGACAGTCTAAGATTAATAAGTCAAAAGTTATAAATAGAATGTAAACACCCAGTTTAAAGATAAAAATATCTGAAGTCAAAGCAAGTGTGTTGATCAGGATGTGAATATTTTTAAGATTTTTGGAAAAAAAATATATAATTCAGAATTCTATAAAATATAAAGTAGCCTTCCTACTTTGTCGTACAAAACTCATTATTTTGACTCTGTGGTTCATAAATGGAGATTAAAAAAAAAAAATGCACTAAATATAAAGTAAGGCAAAGTGAGCCTACAACCCATGATGTGCTGTTTCACCCATGACACCAAGGTGTCCAGCTGAACACATCATCACTTCCTCTGATGCACCTGAATTTTCTTCAGCTTTTCTGTGAATGCAATGGATATTTCAGATGATAGGGTATTCTTCACATGATGCAAGTTCAAGACTGCAGTAAGATGACTTTCTAACCAAAATCACCTGGTTGGAAGGTCAAAGCATAGGCTGCAAAATATGGCTTGCTCAACTTGTTACCTAAAGGCCTAAAAAAAAGGTCAGAGACAGTTCAACTACACATAGAGAAGGTGTATGCCCCAGGCAGCAGCAGAATCTTCTATTTTTCATGCTAGAGAAAAAATAATTACATTATATGTATAATTTTTTATCATGTAACAAGTTGTTTTCTTTTTCTTTACTATACCTTTAGAAAGACAATTAAGTAATAAAATGTATTTAAAAGTAAAAGTGACCCCCTATTAGCCAGTCATTTTCTAATAAAAACCAAATTATCTCCTACCGAGTATCACACGAATACACCTGCTTTGTCTGGGAAAATTTACATTCATATAGGTAATTCTATCTTGACTTGAGGTAAAAAATGAAAGAATATTTTCAGCTGCTGATAACTATCTTTTTCAAATTATAATAGGTAGGAAAGAGGAAGGTGTAGCTATAAACTCTTATCCCAAATGAAAAATAGATGAGGCTACACTGAAATTTGAAACACTGAAATCTACAGGAAGAAAATTATCATAGACTATTGAAATCATAATAAAACTTGGATTTCAAGTGAAAATACCAGTAATTTCAATTCAGAAATATTAATATTTAATTCCCAATTGGTGCTCATATTGTCTAAAATGGAATATTCAGAGATTACACAAGCAGAATCTAAGGTATTTTTCCCCTCTCTAGGGACACTGAAGATTTAATTGTAACACAGACACATTTTACTTGCGACAAAATAATGAGGAGTGCTTTGGTTTTCATTATATACCTCTTTCCTTTACAAAACCACCCAAAAATGTAATTCCAAATTCTTCAAATGACATTCATAAAGGTTGCCCAGAGAAGCTGTGGCTGCCCCATCCCTGGGAGTGTTCAAGGCAAGGCTGGAGGGGGATCCAAGCACCCTGGGATAGTGGAACCTGTCCCTGTCCATGGCAGAGGGTTGGAACTAAGGCTCTTTAATGTCCCTTCCAACCCAAACATTTCTATCATTCTATGATATCACCAGTGTCACTTCATGTTCAGATGGAAGGCAATACCTCCAGTCTTAAAAAGAAGGAACATCACAAAATTAAAATGAAGGGTTCAGTTTTAAAAGAGTTGGTTTGTGGTTTGTGAAATTCAGGGTACACAGAGTACATGTGCAGAGATTTCCAGGTGTGAGACACCTGTATCTCTCCTCCTCTGGGGCATCACTGAAATCCTCCCTTCACTTTTAATCTATTGCAAAAGTGTGCAGTAACAGTGACACAAACATAAAACACACTTGGTGTTTTACTCTGCCTTGTGTAGTGACTGTCCCACTGCAGTTCAGGGAAATCCTGGTTCTCTAATTACTGATGTTGGCCTCTTGTCAGAAAACTGTGGCTTCCCTTTGGAAATTCATCTAGCTACAGCATTGTAAAAAACTTGAAAAAAACCATACTTTTGAAAAAAAGTGGCTATGGTTGTTTTTGGTTTTTTTTTTTAAGATTCTTCAGTAGTTTATATAGCTCTATCTAAACCATAAAAATAGCATTATTTTATGTAAAGAATTTACTGGCAATTTGGCAACAGAAGTTCTAAAAGGGGCTGGGGAAGGGGGAGAAAAGAAATGTGTACTGGATGACAGGAAGCTGCACACTTTTAATGCTGCCTAACAGCTACCTTCTGTGGCTGTGCAGCACTCAAGTTAGAAGTCCAAAGATTGATTAATCATCCACTCAGATGCACCATAAAGTTTTAGAGTTTTTCCCTTGGTAGATGTCTGGAACATGTGGGGAAAGAAAAAAAAAAAAAAAGTAGGCAATTTACAAACAAGGACAAGAAAACCTGAATAGCTGTTATGATTTAAAACCAAGCATTTACTGATAAAAGCTGCCTACTCACTTTCAAGTACTTTGATCACAGAGAATTGAGGGAGTTGACTGCAGTATGTCCTGCCTCACTGAAGACTTCTCTAAACTGGGGCATGCCAGTCCTGTGAGCCATTAAGTGTTTCTTGGCATGATGTGTAATTTCAGGATGTGTTGGTTTAGTACATGATGCACTTTCATATTCAATAGTACTGGGAA
>VZRH01002850.1:928731-939196 GCA_013397555.1 Urocynchramus pylzowi | reverse complement strand
CAAAAGGGAGAAATTAGACCTATACTAATTCAGACTAAAGCAACACAGCTGAAAAGCTGCAGGAAAGTATTTTGTGGAAGCTATAGCCTATCATTATCTCACTGTAAAACCCTCATACCTTCTCTGTGAGTTCTCATGGGCAGCTCCTCACAACTCTGACTCTTTCTTTCCTTTCTTCTGCATGGCCACCTAACCCTTGCTGCTCACAGCACAGCCTCCAGCTCTCCCCTCTTGCCCAGCTAACCCACTCTTTTATAACACCCCTCCTTGCTGGCCATACCTGTGGCCTATTCAGGGCAGGCCTGTTCCTAAACCTTGGTAATTAGTACAGCTGCAACTCTTCAGGGGTGAGATTGCCTTCAGCACCATTTCTATTCTTCTACAATCCATCCTCCCACAATATCCTATTGTTGTGCTGTCAGTAAGGACAATTTTCAGGTGTTAGGGGAGAACTGCAATAGCTCTGTGCTCTTGAGTCCCAGGCATCATGGTCCTAAAGGTCAGCATCTGGACATTGGTCATAATCATCCTCTGCATCCCTTTGTTCACTGGTAATCTTGCATGGGAAATATAATTTTAAGTGCATCCTTGACATTTTTTCCCTCAACAATAATTTGACATTTTCCTTATCTCACTACTTATGAAACCTGACATCATGTCAGTCTTCTAGCATGAACCTTCAGCCACTGCAGTTTTCCTCCTACTTAATTACAACCATGATTGAAGGAAAGTTGTTAGCTGCTCTTGTACAGCATGCACACTTATGGGTAAATGATGGCATTTCCAGATCATCTAAATTTATTAGCATATTAACACAACAATGAAAATATATGTATATTTTTGTGTATATTTGGCTATGCATGCATACGCGTTTATCTGAACGTTTTGCAGCATACGTGTCTTTGACAGTGAAAAACTGTTCTATTTTCTTTTCACTCTTGGTAAGGTAAACACTTCCAAAGCCATCTGCATCAGCACTTTGCAAATACCTCTGGTGTTCACTTCCCACGGGTTACCTGTGGCTTGGTTACCCCTTGCAGGCAAGGATTTACCCAAAAGAAAACTGCCCTAAATAGAAGTGAAAGCAGTGTGACTAATTTATAAGAGATCCTTTTTAACTATTGTGCTTTGATACAGCATTATCAGAAAGACTCAAAAATCCCCTCTCTTGTGGTTGTGTGATATCTAGGATTTCAGTCTTTGCACCTGCAGCTTTTGGTATGGCTTGTGGCTGTTTGGAAAGCATTAAGTAGTAATGAACTGAAAGACATGTTTTCTGACTTGTTTTTTACATGAAGCAGAACTTACATAAATGGTCTGATATTAAGGCAGTGATGAGAAAAATGTATAGAGTGAAAATTCTTACTGCTTCTCTGTAGAAAAAGCCAGGAAATCTTCAGGAGTTTCCCAGGGATAAATGTCTATGGCCAGAGACAACTGATGGGCCATGGTGGCTGAGCCACACTCAGGGCAGGGATAGCAAATCCTGTCCTCACCATGCTGCTCCCAAGGTTGCTGAGTCCTGGATGAGATTCCAGAGGCTTTGGGACAGCTTGGCTGAGCTTCCAAGTGTGGCTGGAGAAGCAGCAGTTGTGTCAGTCTCACTTTGTGCCTCTTTCCCTAACTCCAAAACTCCTGCTGCTTGCTAACAGTGGTGTGACCCCTCTGGCAGATGACAGGTAGCACATAACCCAGCTCATAGCTTATTCTCCTGTTTTGCTTTACCAGAAAATCCAAACCCTGGTGGATTTACCTCCCAGAATAAATATTTTAATCTGCTGATTGAGGAATTCTAAAAGTTTACTCATGCTCCATATTCAGGCAGCAACACATCCCCACTAGCCAGAGGTGAAACAACACATGCTGCTCAAGCATTTTGGGATGGGGAGCTGGCAAGGGAGTCCCAAACTTCAGGGACAGGCTGGCTGGCTGGGCTCTTACCCATCTGCTGAAGTGGCAGAGTGCCTGCTTAAAAATTACTCAGCTCTGTAAAAGTGCACTGTAGGTGAAAATGGCAACTTAAACATTCATATTTGTCTTGTGACAAACAGGTGTTTCTCAGGAATTTTCAGCTGAATTCCTTTACATGTCTGTATGTGGGTGCAGATGTATACATATATATTTATGTTATACATATACATGTGTGTGCATGTGTACACACATGTATATGTATAACATAAATATATATGTATACATCTCTTGTATATAAATATAAATATATATGTATATATCTCTTGTTTCTAAGGAGAGAATATTTCCAACATTTATCTCCTTAAAATTTTAGATCCCTGTTTCTCTGCCCTTCACCTGTAACTCAGTGCAGAGAGTGGGGACTGTTCCATTCCACAGCCAGCCAGGCTCCCACCTTAACTGGGAAAGGCATCTCTTCCCCTCCCCTCTTTCTCCCATCTGGCTACTAAAATCTATGCTGTGTTGTTACTACAGTGTGAAAAAACAAATCCTTTGAAGCTGTTGAGCTCCAGGATCCAACTCTCACATGGGCATAGCAATTGAGGAGTTTGGGGTTTTCATGCTTGCAGCTCTGCTCTCCCTGGTGATTGAACAAAAGCAGCTGAGACTGATTTCTTTCCCTTACTACCATCACTCACTTTTCTTCTAAAAATGTCAGCTGAGTTTCAGGGTGAAGCCTGGATTCATCTGGTCAAATTAACCTTCTCAACAGTCTAAAAGGGAGAGCTGACCTTTGCTGAGGTATAACTTATGCCTAATGCTTTAAGAAAATCTTTAGAACTTACAGATGGTTCTGTGAGTGAGCTGCTGTCTTGAAATTAGGAACACTATTTGTTGTATACAGAACTTTTGTCAAAACAAAACACAAAAAAACCCCTAATATTTTTCTTTGCATCCTGAAACAACCTTTAAATGGAGCCTCAGTTTTCACTGTAACAAAAAATTTCAAACTGTGAACTTGTTTTTTCTTCTTATATGATTGATATAATATGCAGTATATTTTAATTTGAAGCATATAATTTTCACCTCTGTCTATGGAGAATGAATCTTGAATATGATCTTATTTCTTGACTTTATTTTGGGAGGAAAGGGAAAGCTGAGAGGAATCTTTGTGTGTCCCAGAACAGGGAAAGGAAAAAATCTATAACTGACATCCATGTTTTTGCAAGCTCACTGTTGGATTTTACATAGCAAAAGAAAATGGAAAAAAATACTGGTGGAAATGAAAGAAAAGCTAAATTTGATACAGCTGTGTCAGGGTTTTAGATCTGGGGTGTTTTTCTAGTCATTACAATACTCAGGGCAGCATGCTATGTGTCCCAAGTCACTACCTGTTCAATGGCAATTTGATGCTTTGCCCTTTTTCGTTTGGAATCTGACTCAATGTTGACCCTTGATTTATCTTGATCAGTATCTTATATTATAGGGGGGTGTAAGGAAAACATACCCAGGGTCAGCTGCAAGAATTCATTTAGATGAAACCTTGCACATGAGAATTTTTTTTTTTTTATTAATTGCAGGAGTTGCAGGTTCTCTGCTATTCACAAACATCTGTCCCATTTTCCCTCCCAGACTACAAGGAACTGCTTAAAAAGGTCCAGGGGCACAGAGGTGCATCTCTGAGCTCAAAAGTGTTCTTGGCATTTTCCTTTTACTGCAAACCTCTAATAGATGGTTATTTCAGCAACTTAAAACCAGGGGGATGATGCTGAAGTTTAACTGTCCCTGCAACAACTTCAGCTGGGAGTAAAGTCACAAAGCAGAAATAGAAAACAATCTGAGAAAACTTGAAGACTGTATTTCCATGCATTAATCAAAGAAACTTTACTCCAAGTGCAAAACAGCCTTGGGAAGTGGATAGTGGCAAGAAGAACTTATCAGTAGCAGGTTTTAGTATCAGCTTGAAATTTAGGTTCCACAGAGATGGACAAAGAATCACAAAGAAATGAGCATCTGTTCAGCTTCCAGTGATGCTAAGCAATCTTATTCCTCTGGCACAGATTTATTTATATGAAGTGAAGCACTGAAACAAAATATTGGCTTAGCCTCAATCTGTTTTATATATATATATTTTTCTTTTTTTCCAATCCAGTGTCATGAAAACCATTTTGTTTTGCTGCAATTGTAAGTTACGTTTCCATTTTCATTTTTGGCATTGTGGAAAATTGCTCTTGCCAGGTAAATATTGACAATTTAAAAAGGCTCATGTGAAAAACAAATGGAAATTGTGTGGAAATTCAGGGACTGTCCTTAATTTATAAACTTTTCCTGCCACAATCCTCTAGGAAAATAATATGGAGCTACACTTGCATTTTCAAGTGCTTCTGTATGTGAACTCAAAAGCCCAAGGTATATTTCAAATGCATAGGTTTTGGTCAACTTAGAAATTGAAAAGCAGCTGTGTTTCAGATCAAATAAGTCCCCCAAGGTAAAATACTTGGTTTAAAAGTAGGTTGTTTTGGATCTGCCTATAGCCGAAGGATTTAAACAGAAAGATTCAAAGGTCTTAATGAAAATTTGATCATTGCCTCCTGAGAGAGCAGGGTTTTGTGTGAGAATTCAGCCTGCCTGCTTGGGTTGGAACAGCCCTTACAGCTGCGTTTCAGCACCTAGCCAGAACAAAAATGAATACATAACTTACTTTTTCTGCAGCCTCATTAAAATTGAACTAATTTTTGAGAACATTATGCCGTAGTTCCATACTTCATAATAAACTGTTTATTTTTTTCCCATATAAATGAGTGTGAACCATTAAGCTTTCAACAACAGCACCTAAATAATGAGGAGGAACACATTTTTATAATGAGGATAATTGTAATTGCAGAACTTTCCAAGTGATGCAGTAAATTTTCTCTCAGCTGTAAGATTGGCCTTTCTGTAAAATAAATGCTTTAGTTTATCTTTAAGTTATTAAGCTCATTACAGAAGCGACTGTATAAAGTTTGCTGGCCTAAATTTTCTAGAACAAACTGACTAAAGTTTATCCTGTGCTTAAAGTCTTTGAGTCTTTGGAAGTATCATTTACCTCATCATTGAAATCCAATACATTTTTGCCATTTTCGTCACACAGATTTTTCTCTGATGCCGGCCACGTTATTGCTAATTAATATACACTAAAATTATTTATAATGACAAACAAGAATCAAATTTTTTTGCACAGGAAAAAAGCCCCTGGTGTCCAGGAAATGCTAACCCACTCTCACTAGCTGCTGTCCTCGTCAGGGATTCCCTGCTGCATTCCCAATTGCTAACCACATCAAATGTCAAAACTCAGGTTTCTCTGGGGTGTGGGATAAAAGTCACATAACTGCAATTGAGTCATTACTTGGAGTAACATTTTCTTCCCTGCTTTTTTTTTTTTTTTTTACCTAGTAGCCACAGGGTTAGAGGCAATTAGACAGGATCTGTTCTGGTTCTTCATGAAGAGAGAGGGGAAGACAATTAGTGAGAACACCTTCCTGCCCCTCCTGCTACACAGGCACTCACATTCACTCCTTTCTTTAGGGTTTGGGTCATGAAGGCTTGAGAAAAGCTCCAGTTCTCCTTCAGCCTTCCGTTGTCCTTTAAGTTACTCAGCAGAGCTCCACAGAACATGTGGGTGGTTATCCTCAGAGGTGAAATGAATGTGTCTTCTTGTATTCATTTCTAAGGATATATTTGATTTCCCTTTTGAGGTCAAGGCACATAAGTGATCATACAGCATTTGGTGCTTCCAATTAGCAGCCTTTCTGGTCCAAAATCCAATATCAAAACCTAATGAATGGCCCCTCAGGGTTTAACTGAATTGCTAGAAAAGAGGAACAAATCTTCTTCCTGCACTCTATGAGGAATTTATTTTCTGTCCCCTTCTTTTTTTCCTCAGCTTTCAGGAACACAGATGCATAGGGCTTAGCTCCTCAGAGGAGCAGACAGATTGATTTGTTCATGTGTCACCTTAACAAAACAAACAGAACAGACAACTAGAGAAGAAATATCAGAGGGAGCTGAAGAGATGATGAAAAACACTAAGTGATGATACACAAAATGATGTGATTATTTATGTAAGGGCTTCCACCCCCCACACCCATCCACCCACTGCAGTTCAAACAGGTTTTTCCTTTGAATCAGCTCATCATATAAAATATGAATCAGGATCCAGCAAAAAGTTTATTTAATTAACTGTCACCGGGCTGAGACAAAAAGGAAAAGTCTATCCTATCAAAATGTGCTAAAAATAAGGATGGCAGCACAACAAAGTGATTGTTTCAAGGATCTGAGCTTTTGTGCAGAGCTCTCCTGAATATTGGTTTGCTTTTTCTGTTTGACTGCTTTACTGTGGTGTTGAACAGTCAAACTGCAGCCCCAAGGCCTGAGGCAATGGATGTTCATTTTCACCAGACACCCAGCCCAGCTCTGTGATTAGCCCCTCCAGACTGAGGCTTCAGCAATTTGGGCTGCTAACACCCTTTGGGGCTGCCAGTTCTCATATGGGCATTAGTCTGTGCATCGTCCCCTTCAGTGTCATTTTTAAATGTTTAATAATCTGATTGGGATAAATGGTCTGGATATTTATCTCCTTCCTCTCAGAGAGGGATCCCATTAGTGAATTCAATAATTTCAAGAGAGTCAGGCTCACTTGCCAGAGGCTCAGGTTGAATTTAGCACAGGATTCATTTCTTTCCATGCACTGTGCTCCTACCAGAGGTATTGTAGGGGTCCATTTTTTCACCATAAAATAGAGTGCAAGCTGCCAAATGTCAGTGTAAAAACCAGTCCTGCTGAAAGGATGCCCAGCAGCCCTGAGGCCCTTCTGCCCAGCTAACCCTTTGTTTCCCTTGGCACTCTGGATGTTTGAACATTGATTTACTTGTTCCTGGCTAGGAGACAAATGCATCCTTTCCTTCAGAAGGACACCTATTTCTGCTTGTCTCATGGAAGAGAAATTCCATTTAAGTCAACAGAGAGATTTCAAATACAACAGAATGCAGCTAGTAGACTTTTCTTGTAAGGTACCACTGCAAAACCTCAAAAAAAGCTTTGTTAGTTATGTAAATAATGCTAAATTACTGTTGTACTATGTGAGTCTTTCTTCTTGCCATTCACCCATTTGTCCCAAAAATAAAATTTGGCACATGTTTTGATTACAATTAAATCACTCTCAACTATTTATTGCTCGTGCCAAAGTAGTAGCTCTAAGTTTGAAAAAAATTATCTGAAGTAGGCAAGTTTTGAAAGTCCTTCCTCAGACTGCCAGCACACACTGCACTGAATCACATTGATTTAGCCTAAAGAAATTCCCATTTGCAGGTGGTTTGAGGCACACTGGCCTTCTCCAAGTGCTGTTTTAATGAGTTACTTGGATTTGATTATGGTGAGTCAGAGATCATTAAGAGGGTGAGGAACTGCCAGGCCATATCCTGGACCAAAACTGAGATATCATGAGGACTCTGTGTCCCAGGCTTGTTGTGATGTCTGTCTGCTGCCATCAGTTTTCTTGTACTGCTAAATCAGTCTTCTAATACTGATCTGTCTTGCAGGTTTTAGTCAGCTGATTTAAGTTTAATATCACTGATTTTTAACTAGGTGGTTTTTTTTTCTTTTGCACACCAGTAAATTCATACAGTGAAATCCTTCTGAAGTGCTGGCTCTTGTCCTAGATTTCCCCCTCTGCTGATACTAAGAAAGTATGAATGGTCCCCATAATTTTTCTTTTTGTGGACAGGAATGGAATTAAAATTTAATGTAAAAAATGATAGACTAAGCAGGAGTAATGAAGGACAACTTTTGTCTGCTCTGATTTACCATGTGGCTGCAAACTCACCAATGTGTCACAGACAAATATTTTTCCCATGTACACACACACATTCACGTTTTATTTTTTGCCTGGTGCCTGTCATGAGGAGTGGCTGTAAATTCCCAAGGAGAGAGAGACCCTGTGAGGAATGAAATCAGATGTTTAATGCAGTACCCTGGGCTTCTGTCCTAAATAGGAAAAGCCTTGCAGAAGGCAATGAACATGGTACCTAGTAAAGACAAAACTCTCTCATGGAGGAGTTGCCAGGGGAAGAAGATAGGTTTCTTGGTGCCAATGGTGCTTGTGTTTTCATGAGGCAGACGCCTCATTCACATAAACACAAAGAAAAGCCCAGCCTTTCTAGTTTGCAAGGTTAGAAACATGAACTTGGACAAAAAGAGCAGGGCAGATCTTTCCAGCTGCATCTCCAAACCACTTCCCTCTGACAACCTGCTGAGTGCCCAAAAGCTGGCACTGCTGGTGCCTCTCTCCAGAAAGCACATCCCTGGTGCTCTGGGTGCCAGAGGGAGGGAGCACTAAAGAAAATGGAGTTTTGCTGCCTCCTTCCCCGGGCAGAGTGGGCAGCACCCTTCCTCCCCTCCCCTGCCCTCCGTGGCCTCCTCTCCTGCACTGGGCAGAGCCACGGGGCACAATCCCTGCTGCAAACAGCAGAGCTGCTCACTTGGCTCCCTGGCAGCCCAGCCAGAGCCTGCCACTGGGACTCACATCCTGGAAATCACTGTTTGAGAGCACAGACAGGCAGGCAGGGAATCAAGATAGACAACACTAGGCACAACTTGATTCCCCTAGGATATTCAGGGTACAAGTTGGATCCACAGAGGCTTTTTTTAGCTATGACCATCTTTCTATGCTGAAAGTTGCCAAGTTCTTTTTCCTTTCTTTTTTTTTTTTTTTCTTTCCCTGCCCTGCAGATAGACACAGGTTCAAAGACATTTACAAAATAGATCTGAACTAATGTAATGCTTATTATTATGGACAAGCACAGTCTTACATCTGGGAAATGTTTAGCCCAAAGGACTTGCATTTTCCCTCTGCTACTCCTGAAATTGAAACATATACAGCAATGCAAGTAATCTTTCACCAGTGTGAAAATTCTGACTCCATTTCAACTTATGAAAGCACTCAGTGAACCTTGTTCCTGGAATTTATCATGCCTATCTTAAGGCTGTTGAGCTGTCTCAATACCTTGGATTCCTTCTCTGGGTGGTGGGTCTTTGCTAGAAGAATTACCTTGGTTTCTATTCCTACCTTTTCCTTCACTCTTGTCACAGATCTGAGTGCTTAAGTGTCTCTTCTTAGAGAAATTTAGGCCTTTTTCCATGTTTATTTTTAAATGGTGGACAGAAATTTGCACCATTTTGGAGTGTTTTGTTGTTTTCCTAGTTTGTATGCTGCCAACATCTATGCTTCTATCTGACTTGAGTTTTTTATGTGTCTGTGACCACCCTTGTTTTCTGCTTTCCCATCAGAAAATGATGACTGAGCCTGTGAGAAGCCTGTGCTGAACAGTCACCCCAAATGCCCTCACTATGATGAGTTGTTTCCTGTTATAAAGTGTTAGCAACTCCTGCAGTGGAGTTTCCTCTATTTTTTTTCTAAAGAAACCTTTGATGTTTCACTCAGCTCCAAGTTATCATCATCTACATCACTACATGTTTCACATGTACCAAAAAAGTGAGGCAGGTGTCCTATATAGAGAAAATATTTCTGAGGTGAAGGGATGATTTCTTGACATCGGGGAAGCATCCTCCAGTTACAATTTTACTTAAAATAGAAGGAGCACCCTTTATAAGCTAATGCTAACTGAAGAAGCTGCAGAATACTTTAATTAGTTAAACCAGCCTGTATTTTTTTTTTCATGGGAAGGCAATATGGGGTGCAGTGTGAGTCCATGTGCCTTATCTCAGATATGGACCTTGGTATCCACTACACTCAAATTTATTTTGGTCTTGGGAAAAACCATTGCCCAAAAAGGAGTTAAGAGAAGACTGCCCTGGCTCTTAGTGCATCCTGTGCCCAGAGCACAGGCAGGCTCAGGGTGGGCAGAGGAGGTGGCAGGTCCCTCAGCAGCCCCTGAAGCTGTGCTGGGACACATCCCTTTGGAGAAGAAGCAGTGGCAGGGAATGGGTGTAAATGTCCTCTGTGTTAAATGGTGGTGGTTTGAGTCAAAAGTGCATTTCTTTCATCACCCATAGTTTTTTTCTCTCTTAAACAAGTACAAGTGGCACTGCTATTCATCTTTTAAACACAAATATAACCAGGTAACTCATCAGAAATGGAAACATTTGTGTTAGATATGAGTGTTCATGAACACATAGCCAGTTACTATAAGCCTAGAGAAGCCATTGCCATTTCATGGCAATTTTATATAGGTTTTATAAGTCTCTAATTCTCCTGTTTCCCCCAAATGATTGTTACCTTAGCAACGGCCAAGTTGCATACACAAGCTTCCTCGGAGAAGCAGAGCTTAACAAAGTATCAGTGTTTAAGGAGTCATCAGGAGCACAGTGTTTATCGTGGAGCTTTTAACTCTCACATACACTCACCTACATAGATGAGTGCATTCTTTCATTTCGAGTTTTCTAAAACTTGAAATAAAAAAAACCAAACCAACAAACCAAAACAAAAACAAAAAAAAAAAAAACAAAAAAAAAAAAACAAAAAAAAACAAAAAAAACCCACACCACCCCCCAAACCTCT
>VZRH01002850.1:899636-928714 GCA_013397555.1 Urocynchramus pylzowi | reverse complement strand
TAAAATATTAAAAAAAAAAAAACCAAACAAAAAAACAAAAAAAAAAAAAAAAAAAAAAAAACAAAAAAAAAAAACCAAAAAAAAACCAAAAAAACCACCACCACCTCCCAAACCTCTTAGCAGCTAGTCAGCCATAGCATCAATTTTGTCCTTTCCTCTTCTTTCAGCTCCCCAGCTCTTTTCTAAAACTAGTATTTCATTCATAAGAAGGGTGATCAAGCCTGCAAGGTTCAGTGATGTGTGAATTGGGTAAAACAGGAGGCAAAGCTTCGTGTGCCAGGTGATTCATAGTCACTTCTTGTGTCCATCTGTACACATTTTGATCCACATACAGACTATGACATTTAGCATGGAGGAACATGTTGGGATAAATTCAAATAAATTTTGAACTTTTTACCAACCACTTAAATCTAATTATTATTTTGGAGGATTAGAAAAAAAATAAGCTAGAAAATCATCTTTTGCTGCCTTATCCTCTGTACTGTTTAATTTAAATGTGCAGGAACTTCAAGCTTTTATGCAGTAAATGTTACAGGTGCATTATACATCTGTTGTGTTGGGTTATTCTTCCACTTCCCCCACAAGGTACCCATTAGGCAATCCTCCATCTAAAGAAATACATGTCCTGTCACAGGAGCATGTCTCAGTTTGCTCCAAGCAGCTTGTCAGAGAAGCCAAGCTTTTATGCCTGTGTTCCAGCAGATTTCCTGGGGTGTAATCAGACAAGTGATTTATCCAAGGTTGTACACCAAGTCATTGGCTAAGCCAAGACTGTGAGAACCTGGAATACTCCCCTTTGAGACACTTTTGTTTTCTTTACTTCTGCCACAGCACTCCATTGCTGTGCTGAAGTCCCAAGACAGTGATCTTAGAAATGAATATTATTTATATTAATGAAGTTTTTTCTATCCAGAGTCACTGGGGGGTTTTTTTTGTTGGTTTATTTGGTTGGTTGTTTTACAGAAATTATCTTCCTAGATTTGCTTTTAGCTCGACATTTGAATGGAAAAAAGCATTTCCTTCAATTTGAATATCCTGCTGAATACACAATTTGGAAGATATTTCTTAGTTCATTTTGTTCTGAATCCAATAGAGACCTCTTCTGTGGGACATTATACCTGTAATACAAAGCATGAGCCACTAAGAAATAGACATCAGGAAATTACACCAAATGTAATGAGTTTAATTGGAAATCTATTTCAAATGGGTTTTCCTATACAATGACTGAAGATCATCAATTCAAGTCAGTTTTCTGGAGGAGTGATGTAGCCACACCATTGGTACTCTCAGACAACCTGTTCTTGGGATGATTGAGGCTTTTGTGAATAGAGTTACATGGGTAAATAGAGAAGCAGGCAAGGCTAAACCCTTTAATTTTGTACAAGCCTTTTAATTTTGTATGTGCTAGAGTCACTGTCATCCAATTCTACCTTAGCCAAGGGAGGGGAGAAAAACATGAAGGGAAAGAAGAAGAGGAAGAGAGAGATTAAAATTCAAAGCTTCGCTCCCTTATTATTTTCTCTTACAGATTGCCCCGTCATAGGCAAAAAGTCAAAGTCAGCACTTTAATGAAGTGCTTTGGAAAGAATTTGTTTCCCTTCCCTGCAGGTGAAACAGAATTCAGTCCTCCATTTATCACAGCACCTCAGCATTCCAACACTGTGTTCAACCAGAGTTTTATTTTATTGAAACATAGCTTTAAAGTTAAGGCATTTCTTTTATATTCTGCTCCCTTTCAGTCTTCTAGCTCTGGTCTTTTGCAAATATTTATATCAAAATCTTTTTGTGTGGTTGAACATTCTAATCATGATTCTTGGCCCTGTGTGCTTTTTTTCTGAGCAGGCTGTAAGGGAGTGTAGGGCCTCAGAGCTCAACATTGAAATGGGCTAGGTGGGAACACAGTCATTCCTTGAAAAAGATTTTTTAGCAAAATTTTAAAAAAAGTAAATAAAAAATATATTTAAGTCTGATACTACTGATGGTTTGCATTGCAGGGTACTGCAATTCTTTCAGCCTGTCATAAGTCTGTTTGGGGTGCCAGGGAGTGAAGTACCTGTGCAAAGGTGGCACAGAGCTAAAGCCAGGGGAGAATAAATCAGCAAAGAAATGTGTGTTTCCATTAAATGTGAGAAAATAAGTAAAAAAGGCCTAACTTGACAGACTGCAAACAAAAATATTATCAGACAGTGAGCAGAGAGCATTAAACTGCAGCTGGAGTTGGTGCAAAACAAGATGCCCAGCCATGTTGTTTCAAGGAAGAATTGAATTGAAAAATTATGGGGTTTTTTCCAGTTATGAAAACATGGAAGCATAAACCATTATTTGAAAATTTTCTTTTGTTTCTGATCTCTTTCCCAATTCCTGAAAAGACCATTAGCATTACTAAATACATGAATCAACACTTTATATTCTTTTTCTGTCTTCACCAATGGTCTCTAAAACGTGACTTATCAAGTATAAGGTCAAAGGTGAAAGCTGTATCTTAATATATATAAAAAAAAAAAATTAAATTCCCCAAGTTTTCTTGGGTGGATAACAGCAGAGGCTTGGGTATTGTACTGATGTAATGATGAATCTCACTAATGAATTAATTAGCCTGCCTGCACACAATGTGTTGTTCCTCAGTGCTGTCTCTGATAAAGACATTTGAAAATAAAAGTATTGCCATGGGACAGAAGAGCAACAATCCTCTGCTGCTTGCCAAGCTCCAGTTCAGCAGCAGTTTGCCTCACTTAGATTTTCCTTTTATTCTGCCACACATAAACAACGTTGGTTTGTATTTTCTACCTCCAGTTTTTCGTTGCTTCCTGAAAGTCAAGAAAAGATAATGCTCATCAGGAAGGACAATAAGTTAGAAAGTATCTGATATCTCAGTGAGAAACTTCTGAGGATATTACTATGTTTGGCATTCACATTCTTCACATGTGTGATAATATTTTCCAGACTTGGAGTTGTGTAAGGGTTAACATTTGTCAAACTTTTAAAAATTCTTAAATACAGGCTATGCTGAAGCTGAAGAATAGTATTTTTTATTGTTATTAATGTAAATAATGGATGAACTAACCACTGTGACAGTAGCTCTGTGTTAGCAAAATTTAAATACATATGAATGGAATATATATTTACTTAAAGTACATTTAAATAGTAGCTGATAGCTTATGAAATGAGAGGTGCTAGTCATAAATTAATAATCTCAGCACTGAAAAACTTCTTTTAGCATACTTTGCTTCTGGAGAGGATGTACAGAAGCTGAATGGTCTAATTCATAAAAAAGGGCTTGCATTAGATTGAATCCAGAAAGGCCCAGTTTCCACCTCTTCATATGTGCTTCAATGCTAAATGTATTAAACCTCCTGGCACAAATGCAGCAGCTGTCATTTGGGATGGCTCTCCATGGAAATGGACTTGAAGAAAGTCTCTGTGGATCTCAAGCATCCATTTCAATGGCTCTTCCTGAAGAAAGGAAGTAGATCTGAAGTGCCACAGGTGATCTTCCTGTCTCGTGTCTTTGGGGTCATTATAGTTTATGTGGAAGAAAAGAGGTGAAAGTAGAGCAAGATTTTAGCCCAAGCCCACAGCAAAGTTCAATTCAGATCCAGTTGTCATAAATGAAGCTTTTTTTTTGAGGTTGGGGTAAATCACACATTCCTTTGGTTCCACTGCCAAATCATTGAGGATTTGAGGTGTAAAAGATCTATCTTCAACCCAGCTTCACTCCCAGTGCCATCCCAGCTTTCCCTGTTTTTGTGCTCTGGGCCACCAGTGCCCACAGGTGTGGATGAAGAGCTATCTGCCACTGAACAGAGTTGGTGCTACTTTTGAACTGCAATCCTTTGTGCAGCCAAAATCCAACAAAACAATCATCCTAAACAGTGAAAAGGCAGAGGGGAAACTCGACTTTGTATTTCTTAAGTGTCAGAAGAGCTGTGGGGTAATAAAGAGGCTCTTTGGAGAGCAAAGCATCTTTAAATTCATTGGTCCCTCTTCAGTTGAAGACACAGAGGCTGAGCAGCAGCCACTCTATCTCAGACAGCAGAAATCTGCCAATCAATCATTCTATGATACTGAGTTCAGCACTAGCAGAACATTTTGTCAGATCAGTGCTAAAGCAAGTGGGGATTTAAAAAGTTTAAAGTAGAATGGGGCTTGAGGGCTTTTTCCAGAGCCCACTGTTTCAAGAGAAAGACAGGTTTAAGCTGACTTCAGGATAGCTATGGTGTCATATCTCATGTCAGATGTGACTTTTGTATCTGATCCCTTTTATACTGTGCTTTTAAAAGGTTTTTTTTTTATTTTATTTTTCCACTTTCTGGTACCATACTGAAAGAGAAAAACCCAAGCACTATAAAAGTAAGGAAGGAGAAAAGTAAGGAGTAAGAGTGTGATTCGAAGCAAAGAGGGCTATCATGTCAAAATGGGATTTATTAACTGAGTCAGCTGATGCAAATAACCTTTGGTGGTTTTCTCTTCCTTCCTAAAGCCTTGAATAAAGAAATTAAATAAAGACAACTAAAATGGTCTTCCCAGCCTTTTCCTGAGGAAGGTTTAAAGTTTGAAGTATAAAGTTACAGAACAGTGTGAAATCCAAGTCACTGGAAGCAGTGAGACTTCCCACAAAATGGGGCCAAATGACCCTACAAGTTCTGCCTCTTCAGAGAGAGTTCCTGTGGTTCCCAAATCCCTCCCTCTGCTCTCCAACATCTTCCCTGGGCAGCTGAGATATGGAATAAGCAGCTCCTGGAACCAGAGTCAGAGCAGTGCAACAGGGAAATGAGGTGATGCCAGCAGTGCCAGGTGTTTCCTTCATTGCCAGACGCTGGAACAACAGGTTTCAAAAGGAAAGGGGGACAGAGAAAGGAACACAGTAATTATCCCCACCAATGACTACAGCAGGGATGGAAACCAGCAGAAACTAACACCTTATTATAGTCTAAACTGCTACTGTGTGCCAACAGAACACAGCATGTACAAAGCTATGTAAATCGAGGGAAATCCATATGATGAGCTCCGTGGGGAGGTCAGAAAATCCAGAAGAAATTACTACTGTGCAAATGGCTGGAAAAACTTGTGGCAGTTGTGGGGTGTGAGGATTATTGCTGCTGCTTTACTTAGAAATCCCCCTGTCTGCTCCACATTTAACAAAGAAAACTGAACAAGATCACTTCTTAGCCAAGAGTTGCTTTTGTATATACAGATCCATGTACTGCAATCTTCTAAACATTTCAGTTTTTGCTCCCCTTTCTAAATTTTCCAGGTTACAGTGTGGTCATGATGTGACAGGTAAGGTATGATTATTGTATTTTTCCTGTATTGCCTTCTCTCAAAAACCCTATGAAATGAAACATTACATAGGTAAGCTATCTGCATGCTTGATAATTTCACTCTATAAACAGAAAAAGGAAAATAAAGAAGAGGAAATTGTGATTCATGGAATGGCTTTGTTCTGCTGATCTTCTTATTCCTTGAGTAGTTCTTCTCTCAGTTCAAGGGAAAAAATCACTTCTCTTTCTGTTTCTTTAAGTATGCAGCTATTTTACTGCAGGAGTGAGACATCACTTGGAAGCTGGAGATTTATCCAGATCCCAAATCTTGACTTGTGTACTGCTGTTAGTGTCTGAGCACTCAAGAACTACACCATCTCTTTTCACAATTATTTTTAATTTTATTCCCCCTTATCTGCTTCTATTTAATCATCAGGGATGTAGTGCAGAAGAGGAGCAGATGATGTGCTGGAGGCAGGGGTTGGATTGAATTGCCCAAAGAAGAATCATGGAAATGTAGTAATGATGGACCCAACCTCAAGTTTTTTCTCTTTCAAAATGTTTTCCATGATGAGTTTTCAGCCAGGTATATCCAAGAATTACTACTAAGCTAAGAAACACTGCAGTAAATACCTTTTTTTACAAAAATGATATTGATATTTATAGTCTACCTTTAAATGAAAGCTTCATTCAAAATTTGTACTTTCCTTTTTTCTTTTTTTTTTTTTTTGGAAAGTATTAATTTATGTAGCTATACTTATAATCACACTTGTATCTCTCTGACCTATGCCTCATTTGTGTTCAAGCATTTTTCAATTAAGATATCTGAAGCAAGAAATCACCTACAGGAGAATTCTGTGGAAGGTGAGAGTGTGATGCCAGGCCTTTGCCCACTCAGAAGTTTACATTCATTGTCAAGGGCAAGATCCCACCCACATCAATGTGTGATAATCCAGCACTGAAGGGCTCACAAATTCTTCTCATGAGAACTTCCTCTGAATACCATCCAAACATGAACACTTTAGCAGTAAATTTAAGTTATGAGAGCTCTTGGGGGAATCCTTTTGTCCTATGAGCCTGAGAACTATAATTTCTGCCTCATTCTTCAGTAGAATGGGAAGCCTTATTTCCCAGGAGCTGCTGGAAGTGTGGAGTGATGCTGTGGATTTTTGTGTGGGACTGTTCTTACATCAATCACCGTTTGTCTGAGACAAGGCAAGGCCAGTCCTGTGGAAAAGTTCTGCCTGTTCCCTCCCTAGGTTTGCTCAGCCTTTACTGGAGTTGAGTAACCAGATCATTGCTCATAAAACTGAACAAATCTACTTTAGCATTTGCAATACAGTAAAGATTGATCAGTGGGTGATGGAAAGTCACCTCTATCTTTTCTTGCACTGTAAGGTAGAATCTGCCTTACATTTATTTTCTGCCTTTTCACCTGTTTAAATCTGCACATCTCTAAACAGTGCTCATTGAGGTGTTTCATAAAACTATGCTTATTAAATTTAGGGAAACAATTCCCCAAGCATTTCTGTCAACAGCTAGGATGCTGATAAATATCTGTAGTACCTGACAATTTATGGATGTTTAAGGGAACTCAATTACATCATACAGGACAAAATGAACAGTAATCATAACCAAAATATTTATCATGAGAGCACTGGAATACTTTCCTGGTCTAGCAGATAATGGTGGGTGTTGTAATGACAAAGCATGACTGGTTCTGAACATTTCAAAGTGGCAGACCAAGCAGCTGCAGTATTTCTTATTTTGGAGGATGATAAACAGGGCTGTGTTATAAACCCTTCTCCTTCTGATGGAAAAGAATTTGTTTCTACTAAGGCTGCTGCTTCCATCACCTCAGCAGGAAAAAAATAAAAAGAAATGTTCTCAGTTAATCCTGAAGTCTTTCAAGATGAAAGTCAGCAAGATGAATGAGCACAGAAAAGCCACCTAATATGTGGGCTTACTTTTTCCATATTGCAAAATGGAAATTAATCCCTGCCCTGAGTATTGGGAGATGACCATGTAAAGGGTGAAAGAGAGGTTAGAAATGTGCAATTTTTGAACATTTTATTTATATATGAATTATTCAGATAGCCACTTTCATAATAGGAGAGTTGTGGAAGAGTAACACAACTTGTCCAGAACATTATTTTTTCTCAGATTCTTGTAGTTTCCTGAAGAACAAATTCTGAACAAATTCAGCAACAAATTCTGAAATGCACAGAGCCCCTCCCCATGATGCTTCCTGTTTGCTTCTTCTGCTAGGCCTTGTAGTTCTCTTGTAAGTACCACCTCTGGGAGTAGATCAGGTGATTTAAAAGAAAAAAAAATAAAATTACCATGAGGAAAAGACGACTAAGAGGAGCAAGGAGAGACCCAAAAGGCTGCTGTGATACACAGCCCAGAACCCAGGGTGGAGGTCACTTTGCCATTGAATTGTGAGGACAAAACAGGAACATTAAAAAGAGAAAGCTAACACCTGGAAAATACCAGAGGACATTTAGAAAATTTCACTAATGTATATAAAAAAAAAAAGTGTGAAGAAACAATTGTCTGTATTATTGTGGTTTAATTTGGTCTTGAGCAAGGTTTCAAAGAAGGGAAGGGAAGGGCATGGAAATGGGAGGTGAGAAGATCTCAGTCTTGGAGTACCTGGCTGTTGTTCTGGAAGTGGAAAGCAAACAGTGGGAATACCATGAGCTGGAAGGATGGCTCTCCTCTATCCATTTGAGATAGTCTGGAAATGTTTTAGAAGCCTAACCTTCAGAAACTTGATGTGGGTCACAAATTGGTCTCCTTGGGACAAAGCACTGGCACAGATCTGCAAGGATATGTTACGTGAGTTAGGAGGAAAATGACAAGATATAAATCTCTTGAAGACAACCATTAGAGATAATTGAGAAATGGATGATACAAGGAATGATGAACTTACAAGCTGATACTGAATTCACATTCATCTGTCTCATCAAGATCTATAATTATACAAAATTACAAATTAAGTGTACTTTCATTAGGCTCACACGTAAAAGGAAATGGCTTTTCTAATGATATGAGTAAATCTGCACTGGGGCCCCCTCAGTGCCAGAGCCAAATCTTTTCTGGCAGCTTAGAAGGGCCCCATTACCTTTTTAAGGTGAACTGGAAGAGCTGAACCCCACACTAAATTTGGAAGTACATTAAGCATAACTAATTACAGTGAAACCTCCCCTCAGCCTATCTCCTGTTTTGTCTCTGCTGCTGGGGCTCTTGTGTCTCATTTGTGAAGTAAAATAAGGCCATTGTTCTGAGACCACTTGTCTCACCTCTTGAGTTCAGTCTTGTGTAAAAAGACAGAAGACTAAAATTTAAATAAATAACTGGGGTTGTTTTGTCTCTGGTTTTGCATAATAATATTGGAATTCTCTGTGAAACACTTATTCTCCTGTCTCCACAGTCTCATATTATTTAGCCAAACAGTATAAAGAGAAGAGAAAGGAGAGAAACAAAAGTATTCCTCTGAGTAACCTGGATTCTTTTCTTTGTGTGAAACAGGTGCAAGACCCTTATCTGGTTGCTAAATCCACCAATTAACATTTAACACAGAACTAATTGCAGTCAGTTTGAGTTCTTGTTAGGTGTTTGGTGTTCCCACAGACATTCTTAGTAGGAAATCCTTTGGAAATCCCTTGCCTGGACCAGCC
This sequence comes from Urocynchramus pylzowi, assembly GCA_013397555.1. Lineage (NCBI taxonomy): Eukaryota > Metazoa > Chordata > Aves > Passeriformes > Fringillidae > Urocynchramus > Urocynchramus pylzowi. The sequence goes on along the minus strand of VZRH01002850.1, from coordinate 919,770 downwards.
TGCTGTCTAAGAAGGCACCAGGGCTGAGTTTGGCTGGGTTGGCACAGATGTTTATCTTCCTGTTGGAATGGCCGGAGTTAGGTCACCTTCAAATACTCTTAAAACAGTTTTCCTTGGATCTTAATGTAAATCTGTGGCAACTTTAGGAAAACTTCCATGTTGCAGAAGCAAGCATCTGAATCCAAAGAAGTGACAAAGTTCACGAAGGCAGCAACAACTCCAGGGCCTCGCCAAGTGCCTCGTCAGAAGCTTGGCCTTGTGTGTCCCCACAAAGTGCAGCCATAGGGACATATCCAGCAGGACTAGCCCTTCGTGGAGAGCTGTCCAGTGGGACACCACACTTCATCTTTTAGCTATATGCAGAGCATGAGGAAAGCTGAGAAAAAAATGCCTTAGTCAGTGCTGAGACTATTAAAGTATTACTGAGAGAGATGGGAAATTAAGGGATTGTAATTTTCCCTCTGTCTTCACCAGAGTCAAGATCTCAACCAAGATATCTAAGTCAATTTAAATATAACTAGAGTCTAGAGTGAATTAAAATAATTGCATTAAAACATAAATCGTGCCAATGAGATCACCGTAGATTTAAAAGAAACATAAATTCTGATAAAATATGTGAGTCTCATGTATAAGAGAAAGTTCAGCACTTACTTAGATATTGCAACTGTAGGCTGCAATGATGAGTAAAAAGAAGAAAAAAAGAAAGGGGATATTTATAAAGCCTTATGATCAGTATTTTCTGATTCCTTGACATCTTTTCACAGCTCTAAAATATCCTACTTTCCCATGGAATTTACCCTGAAATAAAACAAATATCATAGCTGCAGCATCCTTTGGAGCACAGAGTTATCATAGGCAGGCAAGGGTCTCTAAAAGGCTGCTGAAATCAAATATGTATCAGACATCTCTCTAATCCCATTAAAACAGAGCTTCAGAAAAGATGACTTTAAAATAATCCCTGTGGATCAATTTGCCAGCATGTCCCCTTTTGCCACACCCTCCACAGGTTGCAGTATGCAGCTCATTTTCTTCCTGTAATCCTACCAGCCTCCTGTGTACTGCAGATCAAACAAAATGGAGAATTAGGAAAGCAAGGAGATAAAACTAAATAGACAATGTGCAAATGTGTACTAAATCAGGGACGGCATATTGCTTCAACTGAGGAAATATTAATTTCCTTGCTTCTTAAATGGACAGAAGCACAGTGAAGAGAAGCAAAATTCAGGTAGGAAAGGATAAAGGGAGAATAGTGTGTCCCTTTACTCCTCATTCAGAACATAAGAAATACTGTCAATATTTAAACCCTCTTTTTCTTATTGCTAGGAACAGAGTGCTATCAGAGCTGGTCTGGAAAGAAAGCGTTTCATTTTTCAGCAGAAACCCAAATTTTCTCCTTCCTAAGTGCCAGAGAAGGTCTGTGCAAATACTCTTTGCTCTCAGCAGAGCACAGATGAGCAGCAGGCAGCTCCTTGTCTCTGTGTCCCATGGCTCACTAAGTCATCATATATTAACAGCTCTGTTGACAAAGTCACCTGGAGCCCTTTATTTTCCCTGGTTCCCTTAAATCCAGATTTGTTCCATGGTTAGAGAACCGAATTTGGATTCCAACTTTCTTCTAAGGATTCACGTTTAGGGCTCACATTTTTGCAGCTTCTCCATGGCAGAATTAGTTTTCTTTTTCCTCTCCAGAAAGACCTCATGTCTTTTTTCTGTCTGAGGAGAGGAAGGATCAGGCCATTTCATCAGCAGAGAGCACCTTCCTATCTCAGGGCTGGAGCAGCAGGGGGTGGACAAGGGTGCAGTGGTCACCTGTTTCTATGAAGGGCTGCAATTCTGCCTCTGCTGACAGAAATCAGAGGTGCTGCGTGGCAAAAAGAAGAGAGAAAAGCCCATCTTACTGTTTCTGTTGGAAAATAAGAAAGAGGTAAATTGTGGAAGGGCTTCTCCAGAACTTTAAAGAATTTAGGGATGTAAATTTCATCAGATGAAGTGTATTCAAAGCCAAAATATTCTAAAAAAACATTTTAAAATCACATCTAAGTTCATAACATAGAGGAGGCTGATGAGTAATGGCTTTTACATAGGTAGAAAACCTAACTATAGGCTTCGACAGGCACATATGTTTTAATTGCTCACACTTCTATGGGAAAGGAATGTTTAATTAACTTTGTTTTCACCTGTCTGCCAGTAGGTTTGCCCTACCTGGCTATCAAGGACAGATGAGTCTCAAAAGAATCTGACAACTTTTTCCTTCGCCTTTTTTCTATATCTGAACCACCTACATTATCACCAGAGGTTTTAGTAATCTTTTTATCATGCAAGAAAAATGGCAGCACAGTTTTATAACTACACCTTTTTCTTTAAATGCTGGCAAGCTGTCTAGGGGTCTTTTCATGCCTGTATGATGCTGGGATCACCACTTGCATGACTGATCTTTAATTACCCAGTCTGCTTTTTGTTGTCTTGATATCATCGCATTTATAAACAGAAATGGTACCCCAGATAGGAAAATGTTATAGGAAAAGATGTTTTCAGAAATTAATATTACCTTTCCCTATTGTAGTGTCTGCAGTGAGAAATATCCTTCTATGTGTACACCTGAGGGAAGTTTCAGATCAGTTTTTGGGGGCTGGGTTTACACACATTTAGATGCAACCGACTGCTGAAAAGTGAATGTGAAAATGTTTGTTTTAAATGAGCCTTTTTCCTCTGAAACCAAGCTCAGACTTCCAAAAGGATTGAATTTTACTGCCAGTTAATTTTCAAATAGTCTATATTGAATAACACTAAAGGCAAAAAGAAGAACTAAGTCCTGGAGAGTCAATGAGAAACTGATTTTTCAGTTCTTCTCTTCTGCTGATTCATCCAATAGCTATTGAGATTTATATGGTATTGGAGAGAGACAGGAAAGAGCATTGATCCATTTGTACATGCATCAGGCACCCCTGCCAACTGCAGTTAACTCCTTCACTCTATTTTTAAAGCCTTAACCTCATTCATGGCAGTTCTCACCTGGTTAAATGCACCCACCTCTATGGATTTCAGTCAAACTGAGCAGCAGGCAAAGTTCCAGTTGTATTCCTTCAGCCAGCTAATACCTCATTCCATTATCTCTTCTGGAACTGATGCCTCTCACTGAAGATACTCTGCTTCCTTAGTCCATCCTTACTACTTTCAGGAAGCAATATCTCCTCTGTTATCCAAAATCTACATTGAACTCTGGGGCTTTATAATCCAGGGTATCACCAGCACTTGTGCATTGAACTTAACATTACACATCTGCAAAACATGGTTGGGTTATCTCACATATTTAATTTCTTCTCTTTGGCTTCATCTCCTTGTTGTGCCTTTTTAAGTTGTGCATTAAAATAAATCAATATCCTGTTTCACAGGAACTATCACAAAATGCAAATAAACTGCAGGGAAAGGATTCAGGAGAAGAATAAAGATGAGAGAAACCCTCAGGTTATAACAACATCTTATTTTTGTCCCTTTTATTTAAAAAAAATAAAAAAAAAAGTGAGAGAGAGAGAGAGAGAGAGAGAAGGAAAAATCCTGAACTTTCCTGTGGTTCTGGGGAAACTTACACTTGACTTGTCTGTGAGAATTTCCCTGAGATTGTTCCTATCAGGCAGATAAATTTCTACTGAGAAAGTTGCGTGGCTTCTGTCCTTTACCACCAGCTTTTCAATCACTTCCTGATTTTCATGTGATACCTCAGATGTTTTTGAAACTATCCTTGATGCTGGAAAAACTGATTACATTGCCCTGCCCAAAATAGAAGGAAAAGGAATAACTCACATTGCTCCTCCTTTGTCTTGACCACTGAAATGAAATGCTGACTGGGCACAGAATTGTCTCGGGCAGAGTTTTTATTTCTGGTTTCCTCTGATATTGGACTTCTGCTGTAAATGGAGAAGTCTTCTCCACACAGAAGACTGTATTGCAAAGGGATGCTGGTAAACCTGAGAGGGTTTTAATTTCTGAGTAACTCAGAGGCAGTGGGCCTTGCTGAGGTGGGGTTCCTCAGGTGTCCCCTGGAGGAGGGGCACACCCAGCAGTGCCACCTGCTCACACCCAGGGGTTTGCACGTCCCATGAATGCAGATGCCTGGGCAGCTGCCTCAAATCCCCATGTTGATATTATCATGCTGATAATAGATAGCATTGTGAGCACAGGAAGGTGTTACACAGCTCTAATGTGCCCTCAGTGACACCATAAAGTTTGGTGATCAATGCCTCCACCTTCCCTGGGTTTTCCTCAAGGAAAAGGAGCTGAAGGAAACCTAAGAATCATGGTAGTATTATTTCAGCTGAAGCCAAGCATGTGCTTTCTGTGCTTATGGCAATTTTAGTTGTCTCTGGCAATACAAAAGGCAGAAGTATTTAAATTAATATTTATGAAGAAGTCAGAATTAAGTTTTTGGCTTTCTTTTTCAATGCTTTATTATAACATACAGCTGAAGTGCAGTATATAAAGACACATTGAGAAGAATTATAAAACTATGGATTCTTGAGAATCATTGAAAAACTCTTTAGAGAAAATGTCAAGATACAGAAGCTGAAGTATGGTGGCAGTTGGAAAACTAAAGAAGTTTTAGACTGTGGTTGAAAGAAAAGCCAAGAAATCAATCACAATTGTTAAAAAGTTGCTGCAAGAAAGCAGTGCATATGACAAAAGAAAGGGCACACTCAGAATACATCAAAGAAAAAAAAAAGCATGATCAAGACATCTTAGAGAGGATGTGATGTCCTCCAATTCTTATTCTACTGTAGAGTAGAAATAAAGAAATGACAAATGGGGAGCATTTAGTTCACCTCAAGCATGTACAAAAAAATCTAAAAAGAGAAAATTTTAAAAATTAAATATGATCCATATCACAATTAGAGCTCAACAAATGACAAAATAAAGTTACACATCATAATAGTAAAATGCCTTTTGCAATGGCATGACCCTAAGGGATAAAACTGAAATGCTCTAGATATTTCACTGGTTTTTGACCAGCCAGTAATGATGAAGAAAATCACTCCCATGAGAAAAAAATAAGGAAAAAATAAATGGGAAAGAGAAAAGAGAAGGGAGAAATTAAATTTCATCTTTCTCATGAAAGGCTTTTTATGTTTAGATGTATGCCTTGGCCACAGTTAAAATGTCCCCTCTGTAGCTCTGACTCCTTCTCTGCCAGATGGAGCACTGTACTCCCTCAGCTGGATTTCTGCAGAGAAGAAATGACATCCAGTGACTTTCTGTGGGTTTGATCCGTGCAGGCAGCCCACCTGTTGCTGCTTTTCAGGAGCAGTCCCTTTTTTCTCAGCTGAATTTCCTCATCTCAGACAAATGCTCATAAATACATTGATGTATCCCTTGCTTTGATACATCTGTCTCCTCTCCTGTGGACTCACTCCCTTCTGCAATAGTTTTGCTCCTTTTAATTCCTTCTGTTCAAATGCAAGCCCTTGTCCACATGCCTTTTCAGGACTTTGTGCATTAAGTATTCAAGATTACACTGGCTGCTTAGAATGACATAATTGCTGCCATGTGCTGCAGGGGTGAGGGTGGCAGAGTCATCTCCCAGTCATACATACTGATTTGCTTCATGAATGCTGAGAAGAGTTTTAAGGAACTCAAGGGGGCTCTCACAGAGCTAAGGTGATTAGAGGAGGTGACGATGTAGGCGTGGATTGGGAAGAATGAAAATGCAACAGAAGCTGTAAAGAAATGAGTAATGGGAAGGAAGCCCTGTCACAGTGAGTGACTCAGCAAAGGTGTCAGCTCTGTGCACTGAGGGGAATGGAGCAGAGCCATCATGATTATTGACAATATATGCTTGTCTGCTCCAGTGAGGGATGCCCCTGTGAACAAAACAAATTCAACTCTAATGTTCTCCCCACAGAAGAACATATGGCAGCAGAGCTAGAAAGCCTTGAGGAATGATTACTGGATTAGTACAGGAACTTGTAGAGAGAGACAAATTCACTTGACGTGGTCTCTAAAGTGTCTCAGAACAAGTTCTGTTTACTTTGGTGAGAACTATGCATGTGAAGTGTTTTAGAAAACAGTTGTATATGTTGGTAAACATGGATTAATTACTATTGAAAATATGATGCATATTTGGACAGCTGGATGAGTATTCTCATTCTTGTTTAAGCTTCTGCATTTTAATCTCACTGTCTTTATCAAGTTTTACTGTCCTGACAAGAAGCAATAAAACTCACAAAAAGTGTTCCAGTATTCGAACAGGAAAAGAGCAATTTATTATTCAGACCTCAACATTTATAGAATTCCAAAAGTGACAGTGGATTGGAAAATGACATGGTCACCTCTCCAACCACACTGGTTAGACTAACAGTCTACCAAAATTCTCCTCCTACAGAGAAGAATGTAAAACAATTATTTACATAAAAGTGCATGAGAAACTCCATTACAAGAATGTCAACATCAGAAGGCTTAGAGAAACTCAAAAGAACAGGGGTACAATCAAGAACACTTATGGGGGAAAAGCGTTGATAGAAGCTGTCTCACGACCTACAAAACAGAGGGAATTCAGGCATTTGACCTTTAAATTTAGACTACATGTATTTCTTTCTATTTCAGGCAAACAATACTGAACTACAAAATTTCAGCCAGAAGTTTCTGCGTGTAAGTTGACTGTGACAGTTGTGAAGATTTTAGAGGTACATCAACAAGAAGTTAGTGATAATAATAAGATTTTAGAGGTACATCAACAAGAAGTACTGACTAATAATAAGAAACTGTGATTTAATATAGATGCTGGAGCACACAGCTGTATGTATGGGGTTTTCACTGTAATGCAGTACTGATATGGACATTCAAACAAATCAACAAATTTAACTTAGCCCATCTTACTGCATTATATTCCTTTGCCTGAAGACATTATTAAGGCAAGCAGTGAAGTTTTTTTTAAAAGCACTAGATATGTATCTGAATAAGAAAAAAAGAGCAGCCTGGCTCTGTTGTGCTCCGATGATATTCTTTAAGTTTCTTAACTTTTAAGAAAGTTACACAGCAACTTAATAATATCTCAAGGCAGTAATGAATGCCTTGATTCAAGTCAAGTTGAAATCAATGACAAAGTCAATGCAACTCCAGTGGAAACTCAGTCAGGTCTAAAATTCTGGCAGGTAATTGCTCCTGTACAAACTGCTGGATTATGTCATCCTTATACTGGTTTACTTCATCAGAATCAGGTCCCACATACTGAAATGCACCCATAGGGCTGTAGGTTGTACTCAATCTGAACTACTTGGTCTGAAAAGGGGGAAAGAATTTTCAAAACTCATGCATCCCTTGGCCACACTTTGTCACCAGAATAATCATCTCTCTCACAGTCATATTGACTCACTAATTTATGAACAATCTGTCCATCTTTCAATGGGGTATGCTTATGTAAAAACCAGCCAGCATGGAACAAAAGACATTTTCAGATGATTATTTATACTTCATGAATTTTGAACAAAGATTCTGAGCTTTAGCCCATGTGAAAGATAACTCCATCAGGTAAGTAAGACTTCTTTCAGGTTAAAAGTGTTGCAGATTTAGTTTTGGAATTTTGTTCCATCTATTTAAAGTAGCACATACCTAAGAAATTAATCAGCATAGTGTATAGTGCATAGTTGAGAGCACTTCTTTGTGCAGCAGTGGGATACAAGACAAGATCTCCCTGTTTTAATTGAAGCTTCAGCAGTATCTCTGAAAGAAAAACAAAGAAAGCAAAAAAAGAGGAAAGAAAGATTAGAATCATAACACTATACTTGTACAATTTCTTGTTCCTTCGAAATTAGCAGAAGCCAGAATAAAAGATAAATGATCATGTTACAATTATATCTTTGAACTGTTACAACCCACTAGGATAAAGAATGAAAGCAGCTTATTTGGGTAGATATTCCCACACTGGCTTTGTAGATTGAAAGTGATTTTTTTGCTGTTGTTTATGACACTGCCAGTGACATAATGAAATAGTCAGAGTTTCAGTGGAGATTCTGGAGAAGGAACCAAGAAGAGGTTGTGGTTACAGCTATGCCAGCAGGAATTCAGTTTCAGAGGAGAGGGTTGGGTGACCAAAACAACTTCTGCTGAGCTGCTCTCTGCTGATATTAGGGGGTTACACCACTTGAGAGATAATCTGGTCCTGGAGCATAAATGCCTCTAGGGTTTGTGGTTTGAAGCTTTGTGCAAGAAAGAAGCACAATTAAAGATGTGTCTGGTGAGGTGACAGGGCCTCCTGGGCTGTGTGACTCGTGGCACAGAGCCACCACGTGGGTTCCTCCCACAGGGAATCTACCCTGGGAGCACCAAGGCACTCCAAGAACTGAACCAAAGGCCTCTCAGGGGTTTCACTTCACAGCTGCTCCAGTAGTTTTCAGCAAACCACTTGTTTGAATGCAGCCAGAGACATCCCTCAGTCTGTCTTTGGACACTGTAGGGATTTGTAATTTTCCATAAATAATGGCATAATAGGGCATTTTGATGCAAATTAGTTTTGAGCATCTCTGCAGAACAATGATAAAAGGAAAAGAAATAAAGCAACTGAGTGGGAAATAACAGGGAATCTGTCTAGAAATGTCACTAAGAGGTTTCACATTATTAAATAGGACTGGAGTTACCAGTGAGATAACACAGAAAGAGCCAGCTCTAAAATCCCCTGCATGTCACACCTCAAAGCAATGCAAGCAGTAATGCTCACAGTAGCTCTGTGTTCCAGTTCTTGATTTTTATCTCATTTATCCCAATGGAGCAGCATGGGTCTGAGTTGTAGGAATCCTTATTTCCACCAGCATTAGTAAGATTCAGACCTTGTTTGCAAATGAGGGAAATCTGACATTTGGAGCTCTGCAAAGAGCAGTCAGTTGGCTTGTGCCTTCTGTCAGCTTTTATATATGCACCTAATGAACAGTGGAAAATGATTACAGTGGGGGAAGGAAGTAAGCATGGGTGCTATAGCAATAAATATGAGCTGATATAAATCAGTGGCATTTTATTGACTTCAGTTCTGCTGGTCTGATTTAAATCAATAATGAATTTGGCCCTAGGGCCTTGCAGAGAAATCTCTGGGACAGAATCCTGCTGTCTTGGCTCAGATAATTTTTTTCCTAAATTTCAGTGAGAGTCATGGTTGAACAAGGATCTCGGGATTCTGCTGTCACACGACACAAAAACCAGCTCTCATCAGCAGCTCATTTAGATTTGAAATGTATCTAAATTTTTTACGGAATATGTAAGCTTTAAAATCATCCCCTTTGTGTTTTTAATGCTGAGGCATTTCCACTCTTCATATTTTCAGAAGTATAAGTCACATTTTCCAGTCAAAAAAAAAAAATTAGAAGCATTTATATAAAAGAACTCCAAACAAAATAAATTACTTTTTTTTTTTTTTTTGGTGTGTTATCTAAAATGTAGAATTTGCATATTGAACAGAAACAAGTAAAATACCAGTGAATTCATAGGCACACTGCACTGTAGGTGGGGAAGCCAAGTAATATGAGGTTTCTTCATTTTCCTTTCTTGTTGCTTTTCTTTTGGTGTTTTCAATGCATACCTATCAACTTTACAGGAGTGTCAGACTCTAAACAGAACCACATGTTAAGATAATTACTAATTATGGAGAAAGGAAAAAGGCATGAAAACAACATGAAATTTTTAAGAGACCTGGTCGTCTCCAGGTTTTCTACTACCCTAGGAAAGGTAATTGCATTGCTTTTCAAATCTAAGGCCTGAGTATAATTCTATATTGCTGTAAGTGCTAAATCAGATCTACATTTTTATGATCTTCTGCCTCATTTTCAGGAGGTCACCCCTGTCTATGTGTAAGTGAAGGCTTAAAAAAAACTTGCTCTGAGAGGACAACACCCATAACCTGGCATCCAGCATGGGAGAACACTCTCCCTGCCATGGCAACAGCTGCCAGGGCACAGCCAGCACAGGAGCTGCCCTCACCCCTGGCCTTGTGACCCTTCATTAGGCTCAGCTGCAGGGACCCAATCAGCCCTAACGAGGTAACAAGGTGTGAGGGCAGCAGGGACACAGCTGCCTGAGCCTCACGCTGCTCTGGTTTGCTCTGTTGGGACTCTTTTCTCCAAGGAAGATTATTTCTCCCCAGAGTGAGCCAGAAAAGGTATTGTCTCATTTGTTTTATGAAATATGTGGCTGTAAATAGGCATTTGAGGGTGGTGGGGTTGGGATGTTTTTGTCAGAGTTTGCTCAGAATAGAAATACAGTTCAGGTTAAGCAAGAGTGGAATTTCTCTTTGTTTTATTTTGTTTAATATAATCCCAAAATAAGCCTTTTATTTTCTGTGGGGGGGCAGGAGATTGTGTTAAAAAATAAGCTTGTATGAATTCCATAACAAAAAATTGTAACTCCCCTAAGAGAAAAGCAGAGACTTTATTTTTAAGCAATTGCCTTGTTTCCATGCTGTTTTGATCTGTTGAAATTCCTTGACCAGTTATTTTAGAGTCACATATTAAATCAGGCAAATGTGTGTGAGAGGTCTTTTTAATGCAAAGAAAGTAGTCTCCTGTAACATGTTCCTGTTTCTTCTTCAAAGCACACATAAAAAATTCTCAATTTGATCTTTGACTGAATAAGGGGTTCTGGAAAGGCCTGAGTGTCCAGTTTCCATTGGAGCCATGCTCAATATTCTGAGAGCACGTAGCATTTCCCAGCATTATTATGTTACCAGCTCCTGCTGAAACCCTTGTGTGTGTTTTAGCAGCTCCCATAAATGTATGGCTTTGAAATGTCTGCCCCACTCAGGAGTGTGCTGCTTCCATGTGTGTGAGCAAATTGTCTGGTTTTACATGGCCATATCTGTAGGCAGTGCTCCTTTTTCTAGCAGCTAGCTTTGTAGTTGGGGTTAGGGGTGAGTAGCTCAAGGAAAATGGTTAGAATATTTAAGCTTTATTTCTTAAAGATGCTGTGAAGGGGTCCCTCTCAGTCAAAAACTGGCCTTTTGTGAGTGGCTATGTGCTGTCCTCACCCAAGCTTTTCCTGGGAAAATTTGTCTATCTTTTGAGACGCGCTTATTCAGACTTTGCTAGAAAGATAAAACCCCTGTTCAATTTACTTTAAATGTGATAGAAAACCATGAAGACTATCACCCAATTCCCCCCTAGCTCAGCCACCCCCTGTCCCTCAGAGTGGCTGTTTTCAGATTGCTCCCTCCCCTCACCTGCTGCTCTATTCCCTGGCCCGGCTGAGCACCAAGGCTGCTGCCAGCCCAGCCAGCTCCACTCTGCTGCTCGAACTTCCTGGGAAAGTGCAGCACTGAGCCTGAAGCAGCTCACTCTAAAGCAGTGGTTTGTACATCCTGATGGTAAAGCCAGGCTGGGCTGCTTGTTGCTTTAGTGCACAGGCATGGCAGGTGTGCCAAATGCAAACTGCAGAGGGGTCAGGGCACTGTGGAGCTGCCTGTGAGGAAAGGCAGAGATGCTGAGGATGGAGGCAGTTCTGGCTGGCAGGCCTTGCTCTCCAGCAGCTTCCAAAACCTGTGCTTTGTGTCACCTTCACTGCCTGCACCTGCCAGTTCTGGAAAGCACAAACTTTGCCCAGAGAGTGTTTCAGGTGGTGTGTTGCTGTGTTTAGGAAGACAAAGTTGTATTATTTTTCTTTACGAGGTTGTAAAAATAAGAAATAATTAATGGAGGATGGGAAGTAACTGTTGAAGTCAGAAATAAATGTGTGGTAATTGGTTTGTTTTCTTCAATTCCATTGGAACTTTTGTGTAATATCCTTGGAGTTCCAGTGTGCCCTTTGTCTGCCAGAAAAAGCTATCCTTGGCTATTACCATTTGCTAGGCCCTTGAGTAAAAATATGTTGAAGAGATGAGCAGAAGTCAGTGACATTTATCAGAGTGGAATGATTAATCCTGAATTATGGGGCTTAGGCATGGATATACATGAGTAATGTTGCAGCTGAGGGAGAGGAGAAAAGCTAAGCTAGCCTAAACTGGCCAGGAGAAGCAGTAGGTTGTGCAGTGAGAGGATATTTTTGCTAAGTGGGGCAAAGCAGCTTTGGGAACAAACATGAGAGCAGAAGATGATTCTGCAAAACCAACTGGTAAAAGAAAGAGCTTGCACATGGAAAGAAATACCATGTGATGGTGGTCTTCCCTGTTCCTTTCAACTTTGAAAGAAATATCTTTAGTCCCTGTGCTGTCTCGCTGAAGGTGGGATGTTGTGCCTGTGATCTCAGCCGAGTTGCTGCAGATGAGGTAGGTGCACATTTCCATGTGTATGGTTGATTGAGCTGCAGCCAACTTCAGACTCTGCTGAGGCTGATACATGTGCTAAGCCTGGGTGGCCCTGTGGTGTCAATTTCTGTGACATTTCCTTTCAGTAACAGAAATCTTTGGATTACACATTGCTCCTGATTTATAGCCACGTACCTCCATCATGAGGATATGTAACATTCATCAATAATAAAGAGCTAGAACACTTATCTAAAACCCCAACTGTGAGCTGGGAAGAAGCTTCTAATGTCAGTGTGAGTTGTTAGGAAAATGCTGGGCATTTGGGTGTTTTAAGCCTTAAGTACACAACTGCACTTTAGTGCTCTTTGAACCACTCTTTTTCTATTCTCCAAGAGAAAACATACAATGATTCGTGGACAACAAATCACTCCCTTGAAGAATATTTAAATGTTTTTAGTGACAGGAATAGTGAGGGACTGTTCTTGCTGAAAAATTTGTCCATGCTTTGAGGGCAGAGCCCTTCTGACACCCTCCAGCTCCCTGGGGTGGGAAGGTGGGACAATGCCTTAGGGCACAGCAGGCTCATGAGAAACGTGTGACAGTCCCACGAAAGGCAGAAGAATGTTCTGGATTGCAATGAGATGGGAAATACCAAGTTGCAGGCAAGCACAGAGGACACTGAGAAAATGTGGAGGTCAGCATGAGACACCAGACCAATGTGCCTTAGCTGAGTGGATCAAACACCTTAGAGACAGGGTCTAATGTTAAAGTGACAGTGAGGAAGAAGGCATCTTTCCCTTGGTGTGCAGAATTTAGTCCAGAGTCACAGCCATGTTCAGAGTGTGCTCCAAGCACAGGATCGTGTCAGCTCTGGTGACAGCAGCCACCTGGCCACAGCAAGGGGATACAGGGGCACCAGCTTGCCAGTGCTTTTGATTTGTGTCATCTTGATTCTTTTTGATAGGCCAGGTCTGCTTTTTGTAAGGGCCATAATCTGCTGTTAAGGTGGAAACATGTATTTATTAATTTTTTCCTTCAGTGGGACTGCTGCCAGATGTGTGTAGCACTTTACATTTAGAGCTGCAAAGTCCTAATGTCACTGCCACGGGTTTGTTAATCTATATGCACATGAGATAACCCCATCTGAGCTTAGGCAAATTTCACTCAGCAACTGAGCTGTATTACTCTGGCATCAGTGTTCTGAAGAGCTCACTGATGGGTTTTGGATGATTTTGTATTTATCAATCTCAGCCATGATTTCTTGTACAAACTTTCCTGTTAATGTCTGTTATCTGGGATGTGTGAGTTCTGAAAAATGAAGAGTTAAAAAAGCTGCATTTATCACTTAGCATTTTTGACAGTTCATAAAGCTCTGAAATACCTAAAAGTTGTCCTTAGTTTCAGTTCCAAGTAGCCCTAGAAGACCACAGACAACAGCTTTTAAAGAAAACACTGAGAAATTTACTAATCCCTTTGTTTTATGCTAAACCCACAAACATATATAATATTTAAAATATTCTTACTGTAGTTTTAGCTACCAATATAAGGTAGCAGAGGAAGAAATGTCTCTGAAAGGACAGTCTGAGAATTTCTCCTTTTAGCAAGTTTGAGTGTTTACCAGGCTGCCTCCAGCTGAAGTGTGCCACTGCTGTTGTGCAGGGGATGAAATATAGAAAAAAAAGAAACAAAACAAAAAGATCCACAACAAGAAATCCTGTGACTTGCAACATTTATATGTGCAGGGGTTTTACTTTCTTTTCAGCATAGTTGGTTTGTTAGTTTGCAAATAGATGGGAGATTGCAAATTGTGTTAGTTTTGTTTCGTTGGACTAATGCTCATTGTATTTTTCTTTAATTTCAGCTGAAGTGAAAAAACTCAAAGCAAGTTAAGAATTAAAGAAAATGCCACTTCAAAATTGTATTTTGTGGTTAGTATTAAGAGAGATAATTGTGGAAGCAACAAGGAGATACTGATACTAATGTTTGAGCCTTTGTTTAACATGCCTCAAGAGACTAAATGTTCTGCTTAAATTGATATCAGAAGAGATAGAGTAATTAAATAATAGTATTTAGAAATTAGGCTGAAGATATTTTATGGATTTAGCTGGTTTAAAGGTAATGCTATTTGAATATGGTTATTGCTAATTAAATGTAATTTCTACTACTCAGTAAGCTAGAACCTCTGAATACTTCCTTTTGCATCACAGCTCTGTTTTTTAAACCCTCTCCCTTATCCTTCATAAGATTTGAACAGTGGGAGTTTAATCTCCTGTGCTTCTGCTTTTGCACCAGCTGAAAGGCACAAACCAGTTTCACAAAGCCTCATGGAAAATCCCATCAGTCCTCCCTGTAGACTTTGTACTCTCTGCAGACCCTCATGGTGTGAGGAGAGGCAAGGAATAATAATATCTAGCAGCTGGTGGGAACTTCCCCCAAGCTGGGCAGGGACAGGTTCTCTCAAGGTGATTGTTTTCACAGCAGGGTGCTGGGCTGCTCCCAGATTTACCAGGTTTAGTGATGTCTGGGGTGGGTGTTAGCATCTGTGTTCTCCCCATGTCCAACTGGCCCTCCAGCAGCCCGGTGGGAGACTGGGATGTCCCTTACCTGCTCCAGTGTGCACCTGCCAAAGCCTTGCAGCTTCCTAGAGCACAGCCCAGGGCCCTTCAGCCCATCCTTGTTCTCACAGCAGCCCACCACCCACCCCCATCTGCTCTGGGCAGCAGATACATCCCCTGACTTGCTCTTCTCAGAGGTTCTCCCAGATGTGAGCAATCCCAAATGCAAGATGTGACCCTTAATGCTGCATCTTCCCTGTTTTCACTTCTTTGGCTGTGTTGTTAAAATGCTAGCCTATTTTGGGGGCTTGTGAGAAATGCCTAAAGGTAATTTTGGTAATTTAATTGATATTTTCACTGCCTCATGGGTTGGTTATGGTGAGAATGGAAGCAGATAAGATTGTTAGCACAGAGAGTGACTTCAGCTATTCCAGAGCTAAGTCAGCTCTTTCATGTAGCCAGTGGGAGGTTACATTTAAAACTCATGAAGATAACCCTGAAAAGACTAGATTAGTTCTGATGTGTTATTCCAGCCTTTACCCATTATACAAGCAGCAGATGGTTCATCATGTTATATTTTATTGACCTACAGGAAGTGAGAGAAGAGGTGTTTTTGTCACTCCTACTTGCTACAAAGCCTACAAAAGTTGCTTTTAGCTGTTAACCAGTGACTTCAAATTGGGTATCTGTCTTGTTTAATGAGGAGAGGAAAGAGTAAAAAAAAAAAAAAAAAAAATCAATGAAAGTAGGGTTTGTAAATATATTATCTGAATCCCCTGGGCTTATTAGGTAGGATAGTCTTGTAGACAGCAAGATCCATATGGAAATCCTTGAGGTAATTTCATGCAGTGTTGTTCCATACTTGTAATTCTTTGGCTGTGCAGATGATTTCCTATCTGACCAGACTAAGTAAGTCGGGTGAGTCACCCATTAAGAGGATTAAATGCTTTTGGCTAGAAGAAAGCAGAGACCAAGCTTTCATGTGTGGTGTGCAATCGAGCTGGTGTGATAAAAGGAATGCAAAAAAACAATCTAATTTTCATTTCTGACATGCTTAGATAACAGAAGAATTTGTAGCTGCTCTATTTTAAATGGGAAACATAAATGGCTTACAAAGGACCATTCAGGGGTAAATCAAGTTCAGAATATAAACTAGATGCCTAAAAGCAACCTTAGTAACTTTTCTGGGAGTTATTCTCCTGAAACAAATGACAGTCTGGAGCTGTCAGTCTCTTGAATGTTTTATAGCCTTAAAAAGTTATGTCAAAAATCTGTGCTTTGACAAAATTCTGACCTTAGGGCATAGGAACTCTACTTTTTTAACTTGTACAGAGAAGTGGTTCTGTCCAAGCCAAATTTGGACAAATGGAGACTGGGAAATGTGTAGGCAGAACCCATCAGATGTGTTAGTGGCATACTTGAGTAAAGTCTACAGATCAGCCATAAAGCTGGAAGGAATTTATGGATATATTCATTTCAATCAGCAGGGCACAGGTGGCATTTACATGTCAAGGACTGAAGCCACAGGGATGAGCAGACAGAAAAGGGGACTCTAAGAACTGGTAATAATCCTGATTCATATCCAGCTTTGATCTGTTTGGATGCCTGGAACCTTCAGTGGGAAGTTGCATATATTTAATGTAAATAATTTCTGAATGATGAAGACCCATAGGGGTGGCTCTACTCTGCAAATTGCTTGACAGGTTATATCCCCAAGGAAAATTTTGGAAAGCTAAGAGCTCTGAGGTATTTAATTTCCTTGGGGTGGTTTTTGAGAGCCTGCCTTGCAGTCCATTGCTGTCCAACTCTACTGCTCCTCGATATGTACCTTGAATGGGTCACCTTTGTGTGCCTCCTGCTTCAAATCTCACAGTTTGCAGGGGGATTGCTAGTGATGACTGGTGCTTTCTTCCTGTAGTAAACAAGCCAGGTGCTTTCATTTCACACACACAACAAAATGAGAGCACATTTTAATAACCCAGAAAAGACAGCTCATTTGAAAATCCTCTGGAATTATGGTTGGTACTTAGGGCAAGATGCTTTAAAAGCAGGCAAATGTAGTTTGGGGCCTGTTGGAGACCTCATGCCTCAGTCTTTCATCTCCATTGTGAAGAGGCACAGTGGCTTCCTGGTGAAATAAACTCACTCAGGAGTTTCGACTGGCACTCAGTGTGTTTTTCAGCTGGGAAATTTCTTGTCAGCTCTGTAACAGCTTTCATTGACTGAGCTGAGAAGTCCAACCCAGTCAAAGACAATGAAGCAAAAAATAATTGACTTAGAGTAATGCCCATGTCTTGTGAAAGCCTGCAGTAGTAGAGTAGAGCAAATCTTCTTAAACATTTTTCCTACTTAAGTGCATTTTGAGTTGCTGAAGAAATGTAAATAAACAGCAATAAATCAGGGACAGAATGAAACGTGCATTTGAGCCAATTTTCCTCTGCATCCCAGCAGCTTTACTAAAACAGTTTGGCATCTATCTCTTTCATCCAACAAAGCTTTGCCTTCTACTTTTTTTTTATTTTTTTAAATTGAATAAATCACTCAACTTTAAGATTTTTCTCTAGCAAATCCAGTTGGTCTACTAAAAAAGCAGCCTATTACACATCCATGAAGCTTGATGCAGGGTTGGATAGGGGGCAGAATGAAGCTCTCCTCTGCTGTTGTGGCCCCTTTGTGCTACCCTTTGCTCAGAGAAACTGTGGATACCCCATCCCTGGTAGTGTTCAGGGCCAGGCTGGATGGGGCTTGCTGCAACCTGATCAAGTGAGTGGCAAATGACTGAACAAAATGACAAAAATCCGGTGGTCAGAGACCAAATTGCAGTTTCTTGGAGAAGGTGCTTGTTCATGTTAGGAAATCCAGCCTGCTTGGGCTGTATTTCTTCTCATGCACTGCAGCCACATCCCAGAGTCCTTGGGGTGGATCCCTTTGCAGCCAGCCCCCTGTTCCCTCTGCCTGGCCTGCAGCAATGGGGGTGATGCCCAGTCCATTGGGGGCTGGGCTCTGATGTGTGCTGTGAGTTATTCACAGCCCCACTGAACTCAATACAGGAATGGAGAGATTCCAGCTCAGAAAGTGTCCATAAATGTGTCAGCTCTGTAGCATGCTTGGACTTGAAATGCAACAGTGGGGAGAAAAATAACCCCAATTTACTCACTGAAGGTCAGAAAGGGGGAGCAAATAGTGGAAAATAGCAGAGTGGTGGCTATAGGAGGTACTTTATCTGATACTCTTAGAGAAAACCCTGCAGAGCTGTGGGGATGCTGAGTTCAAGCCAGTCATTTTTTGATTTTTTTTTAACTGTGAGGTTAACTGCAAAGCTGTGTGAAGTTACCCTGCACTCAAGAGCAGTGGCTTGAGGCCTGAGAGCTCAGGGCCTGGCTGGCTGGTGCCAGACTCCCTTCAAACTGTCCTGCTTCATTTTCCCTTCTCAGCAGGCAGGTCTCAGACACCTTATTCACTGAATGACAGCTTGGGACAAGCCATGGTAATTTTCTCTATGAGCTTTGCTTTGAGCAGCCTGTGCATGCCACGAAAAATACCTGCCCTGCCCAAGTATTTTTCCTAAATTGTAAGCATGCAGTCATATTGGGAGCATATTTCCTATTTGAGAGCTGGATATGCACACGAGGGGTTTGGCAAATGTGTTCTGAATAATGAGCAAGCAGTTGAAAGACCCAGTGTACATTGGCCACACACACACAGCACTGGTATGGTATGTGAGCCTTGTTATTTTTTACAGATTTTTCAACCACATCTAATATACTTTCCTCGTCTTGAGGAGAGACCAGGGAATATGTTCTACTGTGTATTTCTGTTTGATTTCTTCTCTCACCAAATGGGGTTTACATTTGAAAATTATCTGCTGCAGATAAACTTTGTGAAAATGGCCCATACCCTGCCATTATTTTTCTCTCTCCTTATAGTATCCCTTTTTTTTTTTTCCCCAGCCTTCAAAGAGTAGAATAGTATTTCCAAATTCCCAAGCTACAACACATTACCCTAGGAGCATCTCACAGCCAGAGCTCTGCAAGGTGAGGCATGGAGGGGAATTCCCACTGCTGTTGGAGCACAACAGATAGAAAAGCTGCTGTGCTGTTATTTTAAACAGTTGTGTCTTCTCCTTACTAAAGGTAATAGAACTGTGCAGGATCAACTCCAGTGAAAAGGTGGTTTCTTCCCTCTACTATTGCTAGAAAAATATTATTCTTTTCTCTTTTTGGATTAATGGCTTTAAGTTCTTTCCTCCCAGAGCAGTGAGAGCTGGGGAAGTAGAGAACAGTGCACCTTGAAGGTTGTCAGAATTAGGATTTGCTCACCTCTTGGTGCTGAACACTCAGTGGCAGTGAGCTGTGCTCCAGCCAGCTGTTGGCAGAGCTCATATGATTCAGTATCAGTTGCCCTTTCTGGTAGCACTGCTCTCAACAGCAAGAGCTAAACCTCAAAACGAGCTGCTGTCATCAAGGTGGCTGTATGGGCAGTTTCTTGTTCTGTGCTTGCTCCCTCTGGGCATCCTCGGGGAGTCTCCTTCTCCTGAGCTGCTGCTTAAGCCAGGATCTGGGGAGTCTTCACCATTGCCTGTGTGCTGCTGCTTCCCTGTGCTCCTGATGAGGCCAGCAGGGGCTGGCTGTGCCTGCCACCAGCTGTGGCTGCTGGCTGTGACATGGCCTGGCAGCCTGACCCCTCGCCTTGTGCCTGCCAGGGGCTGCAGACCCCTCTGCAAGCTGTGCTTGCACAGCCTGGACTGCCAGCCAAAGGGCCAGGGGGCTGATACCTGGCTATTTGCCAGGTGGCAGAGGGAGCAGAGTGTGTGGTTATTGTTCAGGTGGCACAGGGAGCAGAGTGTGTGGTTATTGTTCAGGTGGCACAGGGAGCAGAGTGTGTGGTTATTTGCCAGGTGGCACAGGGAGCAGAGTGTGTGGGAGTGCTGGAATGGATTCAGAGGCCAGTAGAGCTGTGCCATCACCTGTCCTGGCTTTGGAGGAGAAGGCAAACCAGCCACCTTGGCTTGGCAGCTGGAAACAGCAGCAGGGACCCACCCCAAGCTCCTTCCACAAGGAGTGACACTTCTCTGCCCCACTCACCTTCCCCCCAGGTGCTGGAGGCTGTTACCATTTTGAGGCATTTGAATCAGATGATTCTTGTGTTTATTCTTTTGGGTGTTATCTCCCCCTCCACCTTTTTTTGGGTTTTTTTTTTGGTGTGGCTTTCTCAACATGATATTTGAAATTATATCTTGAGGTGCTTCAATATTGAATGCTTTCCTTGCATGAAACCTTGGCAAGGCAGAGGCACAAATATACACATTTTCTATTTTGATGTTGTGTGCAGTAAGTGATATCTTGCTTCCTCATTGCTTATTTCTATCCAC
>VZRH01002850.1:881514-899470 GCA_013397555.1 Urocynchramus pylzowi | reverse complement strand
ACAGGGAGCAGAGTGTGTGGTTATTGTTCAGGTGGCACAGGGAGCAGAGTGTGTGGTTATTGTTCAGGTGGCACAGGGAGCAGAGTGTGTGGTTATTCATGTGGCACAGGGAGCAGAGTGTGTGGTTATTGTTCAGGTGGCACAGGGAGCAGAGTGTGTGGTTATTTGCCAGGTGGCACAGGGAGCAGAGTGTGTGGGAGTGCTGGAATGGATTCAGAGGCCAGTAGAGCTGTGCCATCACCTGTCCTGGCTTTGGAGGAGAAGGCAAACCAGCCACCTTGGCTTGGCAGCTGGAAACAGCAGCAGGGACCCACCCCAAGCTCCTTCCACAAGGAGTGACACTTCTCTGCCCCACTCACCTTCCCCCCAGGTGCTGGAGGCTGTTACCATTTTGAGGCATTTGAATCAGATGATTCTTGTGTTTATTCTTTTGGGTGTTATCTCCCCCTCCACCTTTTTTTGGGTTTTTTTTTTGGTGTGGCTTTCTCAACATGATATTTGAAATTATATCTTGAGGTGCTTCAATATTGAATGCTTTCCTTGCATGAAACCTTGGCAAGGCAGAGGCACAAATATACACATTTTCTATTTTGATGTTGTGTGCAGTAAGTGATATCTTGCTTCCTCATTGCTTATTTCTATCCACTTACCCATTTTCATCCTCTGTTGCTACATTGCAGCTTTCCTAACCCTTCTCCCTTTCTGTAGCAAAAAAGGACATTCAGATGAAGAGATCTTTTTCAGCTTTTGGAAAGTTTACATTTTTTGGTTATCCTTTTCAAAAGTGAGATTACTAAAGGTAAAAAAAAGAAAAAAAGCATGAATGATTCTATTAAATGCAGTGAAAACTTGAAAGTGTAGGTTTTAAGCTCTCTGCTGTGGTATTTTCTGGTGGGGGGAGTGGGAGGGGAGTGTATTTATAAAAACTATTGAACAAATGAGCTGTTAAAGAATTTGCTGTTAAAGATATAACTGAGAATTCAGTGTTCCCCAGCACCAGCATTTGGATGATCAGCTAGGAAGCAGTTTGAGTATTCTTGTGAATGCAATAAAGGTGATCAGGCAGAATTTGGCTTAGAGCTGCTTCTGGAAGTTGTTGAACTTTGTTCCTATTCCACAGATTGTATGAGTGTAGCTTGAGGTCAGAGGTTACTGAGAATCAGGAGCAATCAGCAGACTGGGATTCTTGCTTTCCAGAGCTGGCTTTTCACCTTGGGCAGGCATTAATTTCTCATGTTGTTGGCTAGGAGACATTTTGTTGTTTGCTGAGTCATTCAGGAGCTGCAGGTCTGAGCCAAATGTGTCCACCAGACATTACCCATGGAGGAAAAGAGGATTTCAGCTCTCCCAAGAGCCCTGTGACAAGGAAGGATTATGCTCCTGCTGAAACTGGTGATGTTTGGCCTTGGAGGAGCTGGTGAGGTTGCTAAGGAATGGTTTGCTCCTCCAAAGGCAGGGCAGGTTTGTGGGATGAAGTGAAGCTCATAACAAGGCTTTTTTGTGAGGATTTTTACATCCCAGCACCCCAGCATACTGGTTTGTACCTGTGTCTCCATCTTCTCCTCCCTACAGCCTGAGCCAGCTGGGTGAAACAATGCAGCATTTTCATTTTGTGCTGTAGGGCTGGAGAAATTCATGACCAGTTGCTGATGCTTATTTATATTTGGATGTAAACACTATATCAAATGTGCTTTTATTGCCATTTCTTCCAATAAAAAAGGTAAAAATACATAATCTAAATGTAAATTTGTCAGTGAATAAAAGCAGGCCACAAAAAATAGCTAGAAAGTTATCAGTCTTTCTGAACATGAAATAGTATGGAAAAATATCGAAAATGCATGTAGAAGAAGAAATGGAAGAAAATACATTTATTTTGGAAAAAAAATTGCAAAGAAGGAGACAATTGTACTCCATTCTGTCAGAACATATTATAATAAGCTCTTTTGATTCTTCAGGGAAGACTTTCAAGGTAATTTTCTGTAGCTTTTAAAACAGTAAACAATAAAAAACTAAGAATGAAACATGGATCACTCCTTTCAGGAGCATCTGCAACTTTAGGCTTTCTCAAAACCCTTGTGAGGAGAACTTCTTGGCCATTATGTTAGGAACCAAAAATGTGCATTTTCCATTAAGACCAGAAGAGCAAAGCAAGGCACTAAGAAGATGCTTGAAATGACAGGCAGCTTTTCAGCAGCATAGCGTGTTCCAGCACGCTGCTTCTAAAAGTGCATGGCTGGTGTGCAGACCAGAACTTACCCATGTGTAACTTCATTCAGAGCTTTAAAAACAAGCCCACAAAATCTGTGTGTTAGAGCTGTGTCCCTTGCTGTGCTGATACAGGCTGGGTGGTGCTGCAGGGTAATGCACTGTCTGTCCACCTTCATGTGCTGGAGAGCCTGGCTAATTCCAGAGGAATGGATCTCCCCTGGTCCCAGAGAGAACTCCTGAGCAAGCACAACTAATGAAACTGCTTTCTTCTTGGCTTGTGTCACTTGGGTCAATGCATTTTTAAACTCAGTTCTGGATGGAGTGTTTTGCTGACCCTGCACACACCAAAATGATTTCTCTGCTTTTTCCCCTTGAAGCCTTTCCCCTTTTCCCCACACTGAGTGTTTGGCAGGATTCACCTGCAGAAAACAGCTTCAGTGACCATCATCTGGGGTTTGTAAAGTGCCAGCCTTTATTCTTTAACTCCCTATTTCTGTAAAAAGTAAATTCCTGACCTTTGAGAGGCAGGAAATATGGGCATGGTTCATGTAGCATTATTATGTGAATCCTGTACCAACAAAATCCCTTGCCTTTTTCCTGCTCCTGCATGGATAGCAAGAGGGCTCAGCAGTAATTTGAGGATTTTGGGTGTATCTGATTGTCCTGTTTGCCAGGTGAGCTGCATCTCAGAAATAAACTCAGGGAATCTGTGCAGAGCCCCTGTACCTTGTCAGTCCCAGGCCAACACAGGGACAACAACACCAACTTTGCAAAAGCACAAGCCTTTGTCTCTTATGGACCTTAAAGTGACTATTTTTCAACTTTGAAATGCTGCTTGAAATCATTAATAACTGGGAGCTCTAGGGTGCTTCAAGAGCTGCTTTCTAGAAGCTTTCATGACACCTGGAAATACACCTTTTATTTAAACCCTGTGTGAGGGGACAAAGCAAGCTTGATTTAGGGGTTTTTACATGCAGTAGTATTAATTTTGGAGGGTGAAAGTTCTCACAATCTAATCTGAGGAGAAAAGTATTTATCCTATCTGCTTGCATTTCAGAGTGGGTTTTGGTCCTTATCTTAGCACAGGGTGGTAGTTGTGCTGCTCCAATGTAAGGAGATAGTACTCAGATTAAAAGCTTCTGAGCTGTTTGAAGATGCAGGTTATAATAAAGACATAAATTATTTTTTATTCTAGATTGGAACAGCAGATTAGAGCAGTGTTTTAATAGTAATTTATTATAAAGAATTGGCTTTTATTGCTTGTAAAAATATTCAGAGGATACACCAAAGACTTTAAAACAGAACAAATACCAAAACCAAAAGGGAGTTCTTGCTGATAGAGTTAGTGTTACATTTGAGTAGAAATCCTTTGGTTTACACCAGTTGTTCATATTCTTGGTTTTATGTTGCAGGCTTTGCATTTGGATACGTGACCTTTCCTTCCTCCATAATTTTTTTTTTTTTTTTTTTTTAATTCTCCCTTGTCCAACTGCAAAGCAATGTGACTTAAGGTCCTGCCATGTCAGAGGCACAGGTTTTCAGGACTTAGCCACTGTTGACATGGCTGTTGTCCTCCCAGCCCCTCAGCCTCAGTTCTGAGAGACCAACCACTTGCATGAGTTGTGAGGGTGGTATTGAGACAGTCAGGCAGGGTCAGACCAGGAGTGCTGAACATTATTGTCCCTTTTGTGCTGGCTGTTGTCCCTTCTTTTTCCTGGGAAGATACTTACAGTGTCTTTCCTTCAAGGAGAGCATTTAATTTTGATTTGTGTGGAGCAGCATGGAAATGGGATTGAAGGGATCAGCTACTGTATTGTGTGTCCTTTACCTTTCATTAGAGGTGTTAGTTCCCATCTTGATGAAGGATGTACTATGTGATCACAGAAATAGAATAGATTTAACTCTTTTTAAATGCCTTTTATCAATTTCCTCTTGCCATAAAGTGTGAATTATTGACAAACCCCAGGCCTTCTGTCACACCTACTCCTCTGGTTTAACAGCCTTCTCCTACATGTCCTTGTTGCTATGGTGCTCCATTTCACAGCTGCAGTGCCTTATACATTGTAATAAGTGACATATGCTCAAGGCAGCCCAAAAACAGTCAGCACACTGGCAATTCATAACTTTGAATTCTTTACTTAAGCAAAAAAAAAATGAGGGTGTAAGGCAACCGAAGTTGACAGTACTGATAAAAGTGCTCAGGTAATAATTATTCCTATGCTGCCTTCCTCTTGAAAATGCATTATGGCATGAGGGATTTGCCTAGAATTGAGTAAAAACACAGTTTTCTCAGATTTAGACTATCATATTTTATTGACATTTTTAGTTAAACGTAAATAAACCTATTTCCTATGCTGGTTTCCTTCTGTCTTCTGAGTAAATATTGGCAGGAAGAATGATGATGTCTTTAATGTGTGTGAGATCTCAGATGTTTTTGTGTAGCAATTTGAAATGAAAAAATCTGGAATTTTTCAAATAGGAAAAAACTCCAAGAAGCTTCCCATTACCTCTTTCCTTACCATAACAACTTATATTGTGCACCTTATTTTGCTTAGAACTGCCAGGATTATTTTAAAAAGAAGAAAAAAAAAAAAAAGGAAAGCAAAACTTCCGTCTTGGGAATTGGATCTTTAGTGTTGTTCTGGGTAAGTTTTTGAGATGGTGCTATGCTTGTTTCAGAAGCATGGGCTGCTGCCCATTAGGACAGCTGTCCATCTAAAAACATCTTCAAATGCAGCTATAGAAACATGCACAATCAGTGTAGTGCTAATGAAAAATTTAGTAAAGCCACATTTTTTCAGTGAATACTAAGGTTGTTAATAAAAAAGCATACATTATTAATGCAGAATAAAGTGAAAAAATAGAAACGTAAAGCAGTATTTGACAGGAACTGCTAGAAAGTGTCAAAAAGAAATGGGTCCAGGTGTAAATCAATTTTTGTTATGTTAAAACACAGCTGTGAGGAGTCTTTCTGGATGAGTATTAATACTAGCACCATGCTGAAACAAAACATATTGCCCAATTTATTTATTTATTTTTTTTTAATTCAAAACATAGACCATAAAATTGGGAAGTAAGCATGATCTTAAAGATCCAGTTCTCACAAATTACTGGAACTGAAGCCCAGGCCAGCAGTTCTCCTGATGCTCAGCTGGGCAGGCTCTGTGATGGGCTGCCCACCCTGCTGGCAGCCTGACGGGAGCTCTGGGCCTAAAGCTGCCCTGGACACGCTCCAGAGGAAGTGCCAAGTGTCCAGTCTTGGTGGACATGGAATTTTCTGGCAGTGGTGCCTCCCCTGGAGGGCATAACCCACTGAGGCTATCCCCCAGGAGGAGGGGGTTGTGGCTGCTCCTGTCACTCTTGCCGAGTGCTCTCATCCCTGTTTCTGGAGGCTGAAGTGCCCAGCCCTTTGCTGGTGCTGGTGCTGAGCTGGCTCTCAGCTGTGCCAGCCCTGCTGCCAGCCAGCTGCTGCTGTGACTGGCACCTCTGCCTGGCAGGGAGGGCAGGCAGGTGGTGGCACCAGCGTGCCCAGGGTGACAGTGCTGCTGCCACTGTCGAGCCACGAGCTGTGCCTGCTGCCAGCGCAGAAGGAAGCAGGCATCCGTGTCTCCTGTGCTTTTTCCCTCGTGTCAGCTTGTGATGTTTATCTGGTGAGCAGGAGTAACCTTAAAAATAACTCTTGGGAAGAAGTCTAACTCTGGCTTTGTTCTGTCTTTAACCTCAGGCAGACTGTGTCAGCAAGAGACTTTGAAATGATTTTTTCCCCCTCATACCAGCTTTTTTCTAACAGATAGCACTGTACTGAGACCCAGAGACACAGACTGTATTCCCAGCTCTGATGTTTTTGGTACCTCTCTTTATCCCTTTCCAAACCTTCCACCGTGTATCTGGCTTGTCATACACTACCCCTCTTGGGCATCAATTCTCTGCTCTTTGCTGCACAGTTTTACACCACCTGCCAAGTCTCTGCTGGGGTCTTCTGGTTGCATGCAAAAGATAAATAACAAAACTAAAGGGAAATTGCTAATTGGACTAATCTCTTTTTTTTTTTTTTTCCAAAATATCCTACTGAAAAGCCTTAATAAAAGGCAAGAGGGGTAGACAGTGAAAAGCACAGGCTTTATTTTAGCAAGAGTCAAAGTGATGTGTGTGCATGCACAGGAGTTGCCAGGCAGAACTTAATTCCACGGAAATTTCTGATCTTTAAATATGTGTTTTCAACCCAAAATGGACAAAGGCTGCATTTTGAGAACCTTAGAACTGAAATGTTTCTAGTTTTTGGTAAGTCAGATCGTTTTTCAGAGTACACAAGATAACTCCTCACAGGGAAACAGAAAAGAAATCTTTTTGGAATAGGGTCAAGGCTCTATGATATAAACATCAAATAACATCCATTATTAAGCAGGCTGTATAAATAACAATTGCCACTAAGTTCTTTCACTCATTAAGTCATTGAGTAATTTAGGTCAGAAGGGGCCACTGGGAGGGTTGAACAATCAGCTTGCTGAGGGGCTCACACAGCCCTGCCCACCTTTGTGATGGAGACTCCACAGACATTTTGGACAACATCTGTAGTGCTTAACCTTTTCATGCTGTTCTGTTTGGCTTTTTTCCTCTCTCACCTTGTACCCAGCTGTGATTTATGAACATTTCTTCAATCTCTCACTGACCACTGCTGAGAAAGGTCAGGCTCCATCTTCTCTGGATGGCTCTCCAGGTGGTTGAAGACTGAGGCAGGTCTCCCTTTTTCCTTGCCTGGAGGATGAGCAAGCCCAGCTCCCTGGACCCCTCCTGTGTGCTCCATCCTCCTCCATGGGGGGATCAATACCCTTCTCCTAGGGAGAGACAGGATTTTGGGCACTGCACATGTGACTGAACCTTCCTGATGCCCAGTGGTAGGAAATAATTAATTTCCAACCTGCTGGCTGCTCCCTAGCTAAAGCTGCCCAGGATGAGGGTGCAGGGCTAGCATTTGCCTTTGCTCAGCTCCTTCAGGCTCTCCTGGGGTTTTTCCCCAGTTATTTGGTCCCTGGTGGAGGTGCCCCCTGCATTGATTCCTTAGGATGCCACTGGTTTGAACCACTGCTCACCCAAACACTTCAGCCCCGTCCAGACCTTTAATCATGCCCAAAGACAATTAATCATTACAGTGATTATAAGAATTATTCTTTCTAATTTAATTAAAAGTGAAGGCAAACAGAATGGAAATGAGAACACTGGCATGTTTTTCAGAACTGAAATGGTACTTCAGCGTGCTTTAAACCTGGTGTAAGTTATTTTGATATAGTCATCTTTCCTTTCTCTGCTTTTCATTTAAAATTCAGAGATTGCTAGAAACAACTTCTAAATTATTGAATTTTTAAACAAAATTAAGCAGGCACTGTCTTGGCTGTTCTGAAAGTAAAATTAAGACATAGGAATGATTATTTGAATTTTTAAAGGAGAATTTCAAGATACATATATAGATATATATATTTTTTTTTAATTCAAGAAAAAGACAGATATAGTTGCCAGCCCGGATCTGAAATAATGAACACCGAAGGATAATATACTGTTGCTCAGTTTCCTGCTTTCTATTGGCTTGCTTGAGTGTTATGGCTGCTGTAGAGTATCAGTTCTGCTGAGAATGTGTTTGACAGCAGCCAGACAGGTTCCCTCTGCAGAGCCGGCACGAGGCCGGCGTCAGAGCTGCCACTGCTTGGAACTGGACAAGGCACCTCTCCAAAGCTGCTCCAAAGGTTGTGATGTCCAAGATTTATCTTGGTAATTTTAGTCTCGGCCCATTGGAAGTGTTTTTTAGCCTTCAGGCACGCTGCTGGTCAAAGCTTTCCAATGGGATGTGAGCCACAGACTTTCTCAGTCGTCATAGCTGAGTTATTTTGCTACTCAGCTATGCAGAAGCAGCAGGCCTTTAGGCTAATTAATAAATCATCAACGCATTTGTGGTGTGAAAAATGAAATATTTATGCTTGCCAGAGTAATGTTTCTGTCTTGCAGCCCCATGCTCTGTTGATGCCTGATGGAGGATGAAGTAAATACCAGCTGGTGTAGAATGAGCAGAATATAATTACTTTCTACAAAGTTAACTGAATATTAAAAATAGAATTCAGAGAAGCTGGCAGAAAGGGAGAAAATGTCTAGATACGTGCCTGTAAGGCAGGAAATAGCCAATACATGAAGGGAACACTTGCCTAACTGGTGCCGTGGGGCTGGGAAACCTGCAGGATCCATATTGAGTACAAATGTGTCACACAGAGGCCTTTTCAGAGAGCAGTTAGTGGCCAGCTGGAGTAGCTAAAAGGCCTGAAGGGAAGCCAAGGATGCTCTGCTTTTCTGGTTGGTCATCGTTAGGGGACCAGTGAAGGACTTAAAGCATCAGCTGTTGTTGCTTTTCAAAAATATGTCCACTAATAAAAGAAAGAAAATATTACTTCTAGGTTTTAAGGCAACCAGGAGCTAGTTTTGTTCTTTGTGTTCTCACACAATAGCAGATTTACAGGGGCTGTGCTGGGTGTCATTTTTGCAATCACTGCCCTAGTCCTTCTGCACAGAGTGAATGTGTGAGCACCAGGCCAATCAAACCCCTTGAAGAAAAACATTATCATGTAACAGAAAGAGGATTTAACCCCTTATTTGAAGTGGAGCCTCTTTAAAATAATCAGCTAAAAGTGATTTACACAAGTGGCTGATTTTACGTGCTGGCAGTTGC
Organism: Urocynchramus pylzowi; assembly: GCA_013397555.1. Taxonomy (NCBI): domain Eukaryota; kingdom Metazoa; phylum Chordata; class Aves; order Passeriformes; family Fringillidae; genus Urocynchramus; species Urocynchramus pylzowi. The sequence goes on along the minus strand of VZRH01002850.1, from coordinate 890,553 downwards.
AATCAGAGGGATTGGAAGGGTGAGCCATCAGAAAGGCTTTTCAGACAGGTGGAGGGGAGGCATGGTGCAGGTCAGGCATCAGCCTTCCCCCGTCTCCCAGTTAGAATTTCAGGGCTGTTTTTTTTTTCTTTTTCCTGGGCAATTTAGTCTGATTTTTCCCCCTTTGTTTTGTGTGAACAGTCTGAGGTTGTGATAAAATCCTAGTGTTCAAAATCCAGGAAGAGCATTCCATTCCTGTGGCTGTTTTCATTTGCTTTCACAGCCTTGTCAGAGTACTTTGTTCAGGGGGTTCAGGTCCTGTTGTGCAAAGGAGCTTCTGAGCCTGTCCAGGCCAAACTCAATGGCAAACCCTTCAGACTGGTTGGATATGTTTGAGTCTGATGATTTGTAGCTGAATCAGTATGGAAGGATGGACTTCTGATGGAGATTATTGATCTGGTTAGTGAATAATTCCTTTTAAAATAGCAAAGAAATATAGTTTTTCCTTTTGGTTGTGACATTCCTGAAAGCAGGCAATGGCCTGATGTGAGCACACAAGACTGGACAGCTCATCAAGATGTTACTCTTAAGGGGAGTGATTGGTATCAAGAGGAAGAAAAAAGGTTTGTAATCTGTGGGGTTTGGTCTGGTGCTTTTTTTTTTTTTTTTCCTTCTGTTAAAGATTTGTGGTAGAATATTCTTACAGCATCCCTGCAGCTGTTTAACAGTGCAGGTGCCCCTGATGTCTCCTCAGGGCTGAGTTATGATCCATTCCCATGGAATAAAGCTGTCCCTCCCTGCCCTGGAGCACTTTGTTGGAGGAGTGGAGGAAGCTGGAGGGTTTGTCCCTTTTCTGCCTGTCACTGTGAGTGTGTGAGCACCAGGGCAGTCATGCAGAGAGGGAAGGTGACACACAGGAAGCTGGAAGTCCTATTCCCATGAGGAAGCAACAAACAGGCTGCAGCCAGGTCCCCTCCACCACTGTCACACTGCCTGCTAATTAGGATTTGAAGGAGCCAGTGGATGGGAACAGAGAGGGATGAATGTACCCTTTTGCACTTGTCTGACAGAATAAAATCAACTGCATTCAAGGAATTTGAGAAAGATATAAATATTTCAGGAAGAAGTAAATTTGTGATCTTCAAATGCTGCTTTAAAAGGATTCTGGACCATTTGAGAATACTCATTTTAAACAGAAGAATTACAGAAGCAGCAAATGATCTCTCTTCTCTATTTGCAACAGGGATTAGAACTAAATGTCATATTTTAGGTCCACGCCTCATGTTTGCTTCTACAAGAACAGACAATTTAAATGTCAGTTATTATAGCTTGTCAATAAATTTCAGAATCTAAGCAAGTCTGGAAAACATGACTGACAGCTACAAATTAATTTATCTTTGTTAAATAACCAGCCAGAACTTCACTGCTATTGCTGACATGCATCAGAGTATAACACTACTAATTCAGAGTGTGAGCTGTTGTTTTGTCATGAAGTACAAATTATGCAGATTCTACTCATCTCCCAGGAAGAGAGAAATCTCTGAAGCTGTGATGCCCTTCAGGAGAAGTAATCAGTTACCCTAAAAATTCTATGGTTTTATACTCACAGAGCAATGGTATGATTTAAAACAAAGCAGGCTCTCACCAGTGCATAAAATTATAACTACTAGTGTGGATGGTAAAAAATAGTATTTGCTGCTTAGAAAGAAAAGAAATAGTGTGGAAATAAAGGCCTTCACAAAGTTAGAAGTGAGTTAAAAGCCAGCATGAGTTACTGCTCGGTAATCAGAACTTTTGAATATGAAGCCATTAATTTAAGCACTTAAATAAAGACACAGCAGACTATATACAGGGGAGTGTGTGTGAAACAACAGGTTCTATCCACACTGGGGTGCTGTACCTGAAAATAATACTAAGATTAATGCCAATTGTTGGGGTTAGAATTGGCAGATGCTTTTGTTGCAGATTATACAAGGAACAGTTTCCTTGACAGCATTTTTATAAAAAAGAGAAGCTGTGTCAGAAGGTGGTTTCTTTTCAGAGCAGGTGGCCAAACAGGGGTGATCTAGAAATTCCTGAGTTGCTTCAGAGAGTCTTAGAATGGTTGGGGTTGGAAGGGACCTTAAAGACCACCTAGATCCAACCCCCTGACATGGGCAGGGACACTTTCTCTGGACTGGGATGCTCAGAGCTCCATCTGGCCTCAAACACTTCCAGGGATGGGGCATCCATGACTTCTCTGTGGCTGGAGAACATTCTGGTGAAGACTCAGGCAGAAAAGTCATTGAGTACCTCAGCTCTCTCTATAAGCCACTGCATGTGTGCTGCTCAAATTCTCTACAAATACTTGACTTTTTTGCTTTTCTTGAACTTTTTTCTATGTTTAGTTGGGTGGGCTTTTTTTCATAATTTATCACTTTTGCAAAACATTATGATGAAGGAAAAGAAATTCTGGTTGTGTTTATCATGAGGTTACTTGTCCACCTGCAGAGGGATTCAGCCTGATGTGCCCTCCCCTATAGAAAGTCTTAAATCATTAATCTACAGAAATTACAAAAATGCTCAGTTATCTCAGCCAGCTGTTAACCCTGAGGTTTAATGATGATGGTGCAAATTTCAGCACTACTAATTATTTCATAGAGATGTCTACAAATATTTTTGTGATTTGAAGCCTTTTAAGAAGCCAGTTAACAAAAGTTAATTTTGGGGCTATAAAGGATCAAATAATAATCTGGTTAAAGAATTCTGTACTTCAGTAGAAAGTCTGAGAGGAAAGCAGGGAGAGGTGTGATTTGTAAAGGGAAATATAGTTATGCTAGGAGACTGGATAATTTTAATGGTTGATTTTATTTAAAACAATTCCACCACAGTATGATGGCTGTATTCTATAATTTATGTGGATTTTGAGAGGTGTTGTGAGACCAGGTTTGAAAGCCCCTGAGCAATATTCTGGGGGGAGAACATGGCAAAGTGGAACAGTTTCTGTCTCTGCTCTAGCAGCTGCCAGGTAATTTAGTAGTCATCCTGTAATTTAAAGTAACCCTTTCTTGTTATTTGCCTTTTATCTGGCTCAGCATCCTTCAGTCTGATTACCATGGGACTGTGGTACCCTTTGTATCTACCTGGTGCAGAGCATTTTGGAAGTCCAGCTGTTTTTCTTGAGGGCCCAAAATAAGAGGTGGTCTTGGTTTTGATGAAGACTGCCATGTGCAATTCCTATGTGGCAGCCTAGGCTCTGATATCCTTGCATGTCAGGAAGCATTTTGAAAATTTCAGTGCTTCCTTAGGCCATTTTCCTTGGCTGTAGTCTTATAAAATAAAGTTTTCTATTAATGTCAGTCTTTTCAAGCTACAAGCATCCCTGGTATGTCTTTACTTTCAACCACTGGAGCCTTATCTCCTCATGCATTTAATGAATGTGTTATGGCAAATAAGGCAATATTTAACACTCTGAACCTCTTGGGTTGGGAGGTTCAGACCTTTGTCTCCTCTGTCCAAGGGCCCAGAGGCACTGTTCATTTGATAATCATTGTAGTTAGCTGATCAAATCTGCATGCCATGAACATGTCAGGTTTGGGTGGCATTTTTGGGTGTGTTTGGTTTTTTTTTTTTCCCTCTCCTGTCAGTGGATAGGGAAAATAAAAAGGTGATTTAAATAGAATGTGTAATGAAATCAGTCTGAGTAGGAAACTCATCAATCTGGAACTCATAGGTGCTGCAAACCCAACAGGTAGTAGATAAAAGGTCATCCTATTTCATGGACATTGCTTTAGATAAAATACCTGTTAGAGTTAATAATTCTCACAATAAATCTTGCTAACATAAAGAGCTCAGTTATACAACTGTAGTTATTTTTACATCAATGAATGTAATATGAATTAATTAATATTCACTATACCAGATTTTGCTCTATCAACTGAGCATGGAGGTCCCCAAAATGACCACTAGGGAAAGGAGTCTGTATTATTGCAGTATTTAATTTGTATCTGGTACCTTATAATCTGTGTTCCTTTAATTTACAGTGAGCCATATTAGATGGATCAGTAATTAGGTTCAGCATCAAACACAACATTGGCAAGGAGCCATATAAAACACAAGCAGTTTAGAGTCACAGCCTGGTTTGGACTTCAACTGACCTCAAAAAGAGGTTTTGGACTTGAAAAAGGACCTCTGTAGGTTTTTTCTGTGCTTTCATATGGTATGAGTTGGCCTAATGAGAGCTACCACCTCCCACCATGAACCTGGCTTCCATTTACCATGCTCATTCAAGTTAAATTCTTTAGTTAAGCATAAAATTAGGCTTGAGCACGTCTCTGGTCAACCCTTCATGGGGGTCACGTTTATTCTGCCTGCACTACTAGAGTTTCCAGGTCAAACATGACCCCCTCTCTCTCTGAAGCCATGGAGCCAGACTATGAGGAAGAGGGTAGCAAAGAGATGAGGTGGTCAATATTTAGTGTGAATTTAAGTGGCTCTGGGAACTGGAACTGTGTTTTTTGTCAGCACAATGTGCAAATACAGAACAATATTCTGATTTATGGAAAGCTTGCTTTATATCTACACTGTCTTGTGAAAGAGCTGGAAGTTTTCTGTTTTCATGGAGGGAAGCTGAGAACCATGCTGGGGGATCAGGGGTTGAGTGTTGGTATTTTGCCTTAGCAGGCCTCCAAAATGAGCTTGCTGAGAAACTAGGCACAAACACAAAGCATGTCTTCTGCAAAATTTATCCATCTCTTCTTTTCCTGAAAACAAAAAGCTGGGAATTGCAGGGAAGATTTCAGGTAATCTCCTGGTTATTGCCTTGCTAGCTGTGACCTCATTCTGGTATTTTACTTGTGTTTTCTGTTCAGAGATAAACCTTCCTTCCCTCTTCAGTGACCAGCCTGTTTCATGGCATCAGACAGATCCTGCTCTGGGTGTCACAGCAGGCATTTGTTCCAGGGCTGGCAAACACTTTTGCTGCTGTGTTTGTGAGAGAGAGGCAGGTTTGGAATTAGTTTTTGAGGCTCCAGGACTTAGATTAATTGGTCAAGAGGTCTGATTCAAACTGCTGTAATTGTGCAAGCCAGCAAGCATCCACCACATGTGTTTATTCTTTCCCACTTTCAGCCAGAGGGCTGAGATCAGGTTTCTTAATTAGTTTCTGAAAATAGGAAGAAACTGTTGTTCCATCACTTCCTACAGAAATGAGGCACACTGCATATGAAACAGGGCAATGGGCACAAAAGCTGCTAATAGATGAAGGATGTGCCCACTGAGGTTGATAGTTGTGCTGCCAGCAATGGCTGATGGGTGTGAAGACGTAAATCAAGTTCTATTTTTGGGAACCTGTAATTTCTGTGCCTTTTTTTTTTTTTTTTGGGGTTTTTTTTTTTTTTTTTTTTTTTTTTGGGTTTTTTTTGGGTTTTTTTTTTTTTTTTCCAAAATTTTTTTTTTTTNAAAAAAAAAAAACAAAACAAGGAGAAAGGATTACAGTACATTACAGTAGGGTACTTACGTGCAAAGCACCTAAGAAGATTTCTTAATGAAAAGCAAATGAAAGATAACTTATAAAACGTTCTTCACTAGCATATGAGATTTTTGTGGTGTTTAGTTAAAGGCAGAACTATGTGAATGGTTATGCTTTATTAAGTGACATTAGTAGAAAAGGAACTATGGGAAGTACAAGCAAAAAAGTTGTAAGAAGCTAATAGTTACTTGCAAATTTAATATGGAACATTTCAAGTTTTCTGAAGTAGAGATAATCAGACCTTGCTAATCTGTTTTGCAAATTCTCATCACGTAAGGATTATTATATTGAAATTACTTCTTGGTATAAAGCAGAATTCACTACCCATAGTAATATGATAGACCTCTCAAACTGTTTGCTTCAATGAGTGTTCCTTTAGTATGGTTCAAGGCATTCCAAAAGCTTGCAGTGAACTCACAAAGGTGCCTTTGAATACTTTAATCATGCATAGCCATCTTTACCCTCTTTAGACTGAGACTTATCTCGATTACATGATTGGTTAGCCTCTCAGAATAAGTTGACCCTTAAATTAAAATGTTGCCTCTTTGAAGATTACCAATCAAATTAAAACAACCAGTCACACTTTAACCTCTAAAATAAATGGAGGTTTTTTTTAAGTGTTCTCTTTTAATGATCAGTTCCTATAAAATGATTTATAATTGCCAGTGCTCCACACTATAGAAATTCAAGCTCATTTGAAGAGTAGGACTGCTATGGGGCCTTTATCAAGCACTTTCTCATCCTTAGAGCTATGGTTTTGGTAAGATCAGAGAACAAATCAGAATAACCCCACTCTCTAAATTGGGTTCATGGTTGAGATGAACTAAATAGAATGCCTGAAAACCAGTTCTCTTCTGACCACCTCGTGGAGAATTCTAACTGCAGAGTCAAGAGCTCTCCTTCCAGCACATTTGAAGGACTTTCCAGCATACACCTGGTCCAAAGCCTTTTGAAAAGTTTCTGCTTTTCCACCATACCCCTGAAGCTGGCTTTGTGATCCCAATGTTGGCAAGCTCCTCTCCTCCTTTTAAGTGTTCTTCAGGTGGTATCACCCACAATGGAGGAGGCTCCCTGAGCCCTGGTGTGTTCTGTGACCCCAGAGACCAATGTGTGTTCCTGCTGCTCTTTGTAAATTTGTTCATCAAGAGACAGCAGATAAAATGAGGAGAACATACTCTTTTTCTTTTTTTAAAATTTTATCTTTCTATAAAATCTCTTAAAGTATTGTGTGAAGTACTCTTACAGTACAGCTAGAGCTAGCTGGCAACAGTTATTTTGTATTTTTTTTAGTATTTCACACACACTTCTCAAAAACACTTACCTGTAAGAGAAGTTCATGTCTATATTGACAAAACTGGTAATTAAGAGCTGATGTAAAATTCTTGCACAAAACTTCCACATCACTCCTTCAGTGTTATGATAATAATAACTATTACTCATATTGATTTAAGCCTCAACATTGACAATCTGAGTTGGCACCCAAAAAATGTTTGATTTAAACTAGTATGCCTGCAGGAGTTGTTAACTTGGGGGATATGCTGGGTGCTCCTACAAAGCATCTAATTCAACTTTTTTACACAAAGTGATCAGTATCTTAAAAAAAATGCAACATTTCAAAATAGCTTTAAGCTGAAAATGGTTTTTCACCATAAAATGTCTGTGTCACGATGTCATACATGAGATGGGATGGTAGGGGAGGGGTCTGCTAGATCTTTATTCTGGTATCTTTTCTCTTTTTTCAGGAAGAAAATTGTCACTTTCTGTCACTTTTCAAGATATTTTATTGTGCACATCGTGTATATGAGTTTATGCCCACTCTAGTCAGTATCATCTATATTATTCCATCAATGGCTAAATAATTATAAAGTAATATTATATAATATATAAATAACTAGTTCAGTATCTCCATCATACAGAGTCATAGATGTGATTATGTTCTTGGGTATAGTATTATTTTAACTCAGAGTTAAATTATGTCTTGGGCTTGAACACAATAAGCAGAGACCTCGTGAACAAGCCTTTATGGAAAAGCTGAAAGCCCAAGAATGCCCTGGTGGGTGTGGCTCTACTTAACAATTTCAAATTCACTCAGCTGAAGCTGTTTTAGATGTTGAGCAAAACCTAATCAGGGTGTGTTCATCTGGGTGTATTTCTTCCTAGTGGAAGCAGGAAAAAACAAAAAAAAAAGTGAGAACAGAGCATCAGTATATACAGAAACAAAAAAAATCAATAATTGTAGATAATAGAAGGTACTGTAGCAATGAAATAACCTTTAATGCCAGTTCTCTATCCACTTCTATAAACTTCTGAGAAGGTTTTTTTTAACTGCAGCTTCCTTCTTTGCCATCTCCCACACTGTATGTGCAGTTATACACAGTTTTTATCAATGGAGCCAAAAAGCCAGTAATGCAAGAAATGTACTTCCAGAAAGGCTTTTCCTTCCCACTTGCCAGAGAGATTGAGAGGCTCTGCTGTCTAGCCCAGTATATTGATCTCTGCTTCTTACATGTTAAGTAGGAAATTCTCTCCAGAGTTTATTTGTACTGGCTCTTTGTTGCTCTGAGGTTTCAGTAAATAGCAGCACTTCACTAAGAAGTTTCTTCTTTGTAAAAATATTCCTTTTGAAGAAGCTAAATAAACAGCAAACAGGTGAAAAGTGTGTATTGCTTTGCAGTTGCATGTTTTCATGGATCTTTCCCCCTTTTATTAATATTACTTTAGAATTGGAGCTCTGGAGGCAATTCAGAGTTAGACTGAGTAGAAAGTTTATGTAAATGAACATGTATTTTCATCTTCCCTGGTGCACCTTGCCACAGTATTCTTCCCCTTTTTATCCCTGGTCATCAGAACAAATGAGAACTGAGTCCTCCTCTAAAGATTCCTTGTGCTCTGTGATTTTGTGGACTGTGCAAGTTTTATTGGTGTAAACTGAAATTGCTTTCAAAAGGTCTTAATTGGTTTGTCCTGTCTTAGCATATGACTTGTGGTGTTTTTTGCAGGTTTTGTTTGGTTGTTTGCCCAATCCTCCCCTAACTGTCTGGTTGATCTAGGACACTTTAGATCAAGTGTTGGAAAGATGACATTGTGACATTCTGTGCCTCTTTGCTTGAGCTAAAAATCTTCTGTCTGGAGTCTCCAGGGAATCACAACCCAGCCACTTCAAAGAAAAGATCTTATAGTGATTTAATCTCTGGATTCTACTTAGGGTCTATAGATGGATGTGCGTTTTCTCCTGTTCATGGCAAATAATTTACAGTACTTTGAGGAGAAAAATATATAAACTGCATACACACACAAAACCCCCCAACAATATTACAGATGCTTTGATTTTTCTACCATTTTTACTTGACTGTTTGGGTATACAAGCAGAATAAAATTAAAATGCTGTTAGATGACATTAACATTGACCACAAAGCAACTGCTTTCAGAACACCATTCTTCTGGGCAATATTCTCACATAATTACTTGCAAAATGACTTGATTTTCTTATGACCTTTTCTCCTTTATTGTTTGAGGCTTACACAAATGTATATAATTTTTTTTTTTTTTTT